>PVKA01005719.1:0-88531 GCA_004027165.1 Ctenomys sociabilis
TACAGGCCTGAGACAGATCAGAGGCGCATCCCCCACCCCACCCCACCCCACCCCCGGTTCCCCGGGCCATGCTCTTCATGAATCACACAGTGCAGAAACAGGAGTCAGGAAGCTAGAGTCTGACTCCAATCTGCTCTGAATCACTATGGCTCCCATGATCAAGGAGCTCACCAGTTCTAGGTCTCAGACTCCTCGTTGGTTGAGTGTGGCTGGTAACTCTTGCTTGGCCTCCTCAGGAGAATGCGAGGGGGAATGTGAGGGGCAAAGGGGTCTCTAGAAACATCACATGGTCAAGTTGCACTCTGGATCTGCCATAAGCATGGCTCTGAGCCGAGAAAGTGGAAGTCTCACAAGGACAAGAGGTGACTTGTCCTCTCACTCATCCATCCATTTCTCTATCCTTCTCTTCTGATCCATCCATATAGCAACACCTATCCATTCAACTTCCACCCATCCATCTACCTGTCCATCCATCCATCCACCATTCATCCATCCATCTAACTTCCATCCATCCATCTTTCCACCCAACATCTCAGTAATCCACCCACCCGTCCAACATTCCTTTAGTGTTCTGTGGGTTCTTCTCCTCATTCACCAGATAGAGGCTTAAGTACTAGTTGGTACTAGCTACCAGATCGATTCTAGGGCAATAAAACTAAATCATAGCTTCAGCTCACATTGTAAAGGACGAGTTACATAAACTGAACGAATACACTAGGAACTGTTGCAAGAAATAGACCAGGTGCTGTTGGAACTTACAGGTGGAGGTTAGCGTGGATGATCACTATTAAATGCAATAACCTAGAAAGGAGAGCTGTAGGGACAACAAGGACATAAGTGACAAACCAAAGACGCAGGGGCTCTGGGTTTACTGCAACAACCTGGCCTGGGGTGCTGGTCGATCCAGGGTGGTAAGGGCAGGCAGTGAAGGGGATGGTATGCCCAGCAGGCAACCAGATGGAGAGCAAGTGGGGCTTCATAGGACCACGTCCAGCAGCATACTCGAAGGTCACTCTGCCCTGGAGGAGCACAGCTTGGCCCCATGCACAGCAGAACTGCTCAGCCCAAGCAGGTTCTGAAGGCCCTCGCAGCCTGGCCCACTCAGCTCCAAGTGGGAGGGTGCAGTTGCAGAGAAGCTGCTGTGGCCAGTAGACCGAGGCCGAGATGCACCCAGCCACTGAAAGGTGGCACCCAGGGCCCTTGGCGGCTTGCTTGGGATCCACAGCTCCCCGCCTCGGGAAGGTCATCTCTGCTGCTTCACAGGCTGCAGCAAGGCAGGGCCCATGCCCCAGGAAACGGAGTATTGGCTCTGTTTCTGCATGGCTTCCAAGCCCTGGGAGGGAAGGCGAGGCAGGCCACTCCCTCCAGCTTTGGTTCTTTCATCTGTAAAGGAGAAAGGAGTGAATTGGAGTAGAGGTGCTTCTCTGCTCTTTGGTACGGGACAAAAGTTCCCAAGGAAGAGAGCTTCATGCTACAAATCTCACCCGGCATAGATGCCTGGGATCTGCTCATCTCACTGCTAAGTGACTGGCACTTCTTCCCTCTGGCCTGCCTCCCTCCTGAGCCCCATCTGCAGGGACGGGAGGGGGTGGCATTGTGAGCTGTGACCTGTGTCATCCCTTCCCTCCCCCCTCAGCATGGGGCAGCTCTGATGGAGGAGCAGAGCGGACCAGAGGTGGCAGTTGGACCTGGCCACGGGGCCGGGGTTTCCTGGGACAGAGCCCTAGAACAGGAGGCCCTGGGAGTCTCTGAGCGGGGGGGAGGAGAGGCTCTCAGAGAAGACATCTGCGGTGAGCTGGAAGCGCTGGAGATAAACTGCAGACTGCATGGCTGTGCGGAGGCCTTGCCAGAGCCCAGAGCTGCTGCTTTGGGGATTTGAGCTCGATTTCCTAGAATTTATTTCAAACACCACTGCCTGCTGAGCCAGCAAATGAAAGTCGCACAAACCCACAGTCAGTAGCTAATGAGACAACGTCGCGGCCACCCACTGGTCTGCCCACCACCTCTTTGCCTGACCTCCTGTCTGACACCTGTCACCTTTGTCGTCCATCATTCCCATGATCAGCCATTCAAGCCTCCACACAAGGGAACCCCACGGGTGCGGCTGGATCATGCTGTTCTCCATCTGAGTGTGACCCACTTGGTGGCCACCTCAGGCCCTAGCTGTGGAACCCCCCCAGATCCCCACCCCGTCAGAGGCTCAGGCGGTCAGCCGTCTGCACAGCCTGCCATGGCTGCTCTGGGGCTCTACCCGCATCTCCGCGACCAAGTCCCCTGCGCTTCACTGTGCGGCTACCGGGCTGCCAGGTGCCGGCGAAGTGACCTCTGTCCCACCTGTGGCTGGTCCTGTAAGCACCCCAGAGACCTCTGCCTTTGTCATGCCCGCTGCCACGGCTGGGGTTGAAACTCCTACTCACCCCCAGGCTGAGTGCTGCTGAGAAAGGCATTCAATAGATGTGACGGGCATCCCAGTGTCCTCACTGTCACCAACAGACATCGTTCTCCATAACCCGGCAGGCCAGTCCTAATCAGCACAAAGGCTTGAGAAGCAACACTGGAGTTTGTCTGAAGTTGAAGAGACGCCATCTGCGAGCCGCAGCCTGTGAGCTTCCGGTCTGCTGCTACCCATTTCAGATGCATCGGGCACTAAAGTCAGGGTAGCCAATGTCTTTATGTAATCTCCTGTGCTTCCCTGTCTCTGGTAAACCACACACACACACACACACACTGCAGCAGCTAATGTCAATTGTGCCGATATTCAGTGGGCAGAGAGAGGACCCAAAGGAAGCCCAATTTCTGAGCAGGACTAAAAATAGTAAAACTATCTTATTTTACGCATGTTAGCTCATCCCATTCATAGTTCCATTTATTGAAGAGATTCAGAAAGGCAAAGTGACTCGCCCAGCGTCACACAGCCTATTAAGGGGTGCACTGGAATTCCAGCGCAGTCCATCTGAGCCCAGGACTCGGGCACTCACTAATCATCCCAGCAATATGCTGGTAAGTGGGAACCAACCGGCCTTCCCCAAGCACGCATGTGTATGCTTACGTGCGCCAGTTCACTAGAAACTTCCCTGCTCTAAAAGATGATACCAAAGTGTACAAATAACAGTGGAACACATGGTATTGTTTGTTATGCATTCCATCTAGTAAGTGGATTCTCTCAGAATGGTTTTATTGGTATTTTCTGAATTCTTGGGTCTATAGCCAAGTTGTTGTTACAATTAACAAATGAGCGGCATTTCTCCATGAACACTTGCTGGGATTTTTGTTGACAGAAATGAGTTAGATGAAAGTGAAGCAGGGGAGACAGATGTTGAATTTCAGTTGTTCAGCAGTGACAAGAGATTTCTGTGCGGGAGAGGATAATAACTTTGTTTTGTTTTTTCATTTACATATCTGGTACAGGGTCTCACTGTGCAGCTCAGACTTACAGTGATCCTCCTGTTTTCAGCTTCCCCAGCACTGGGATTCCAGGCGTGCACCACCACGCCCAGCTCATTGAAACCTGATCCTTGCACTTGCCAAAGCAGGTGCTTAGTCCCGCTGAGCTATCTCACCTGCCCCAATAATAGCTTTTGAATACTGGATGAATGTGTTCTCCATACAGTGTCTTATTCACAACATCACTGCTACCTACATTTAAATTCAATTTGCATTAACTTTCTCCATTGTTTTTTTAAGTCTAGGTAGCAAAAAAGAGTCAAGCCCTGATAAGTCACACCTGCTGATCCCTGTGATATGAGTTTTGTTTCCATGACTGATTTCCAGCCTCTAGTGTGAGCTGCTGAGGGAGTTAAACAGAGCTGCCCTATGGCTCACTGTTACCTAATATTTCCACTATGCTGATCCAGAAGAGGTAAACAACTCCAAGATCCTCCTTGTAATTTTTTTCTTTTTCAGGGTGGTGCCAGGAATCAAACTCAGGACCTCGCACTTGCCAGGAAGACGCTATGCTACTGAGTTACATCCCTGGCATCCTTGTAAAATATGACACCAGTAGCACTTGGGGAGTTTTTAGTGTTCATTAGCTCTGTTTTATAAATCTAACTGTAAATTTGCCTAGTTTAATGTTTAAGTGACAACTGTTGGGCACATAGGCTCATGAGACTCCTGAAAGCCTAGCCACTAGCACAGGGGCCTGGACCATCTCCAGCATGCTGCCTTCAGAAGCGGCCAAGGTCCAAACCTCGGATGCCCCGTTACTGATTCACATTCCCAGGCTGACCCACCCCCAGCCGCCACCTTTTAAACTTTTGAGACAGATTCTTGCTAAGTTGTCTGGGTTGGCCTTGAACTTGTAATTCTTCCTGCCTTAGCCTCCTGAATATCTGGAATTACGGGTGTTTGCCAGCATGCCTAATATGGTGCAAGTTCTGCCATGAGGTCCTCCTGGATCTTCATCCTTCCCTCTGGAAAGCTAGCACCCATGTACCTGTTGTATTGTCATTATTTATTTCTAGGACTGTCTCCATATCAGACAAGGTTCTTGAGGTCTTGGACCTTAAACAATAGCTCATTCACCTTTGTAACACCCACTGCACCCAGCTCAGGACTCTCAGAAAAATGTTGGTTGATTGAAAGTACATGACAGTGCTCTTTCAACTGTTTCTAAAACCCAAGGGTTCCAAGTAGATATCTCTGGGATCATCACAAGGCTGATGGGAAAGTCAAAGAGGGGAGGGGGAGGGAATCTCTAAAAGTTACAACAAGGCACCGTGGAAAAGGATCCATCAGCAGATGAGTAAGAATTATTATTTGCAAAACCATAAAACTCAACTGAAAATTTGGAAGACAAAGCCAAAAAAAAAAATTTCCCAAAGCAACTGGCATACAATATAGAAGAACAGGAACTATTCAGAGGTTCAACATTCAGCTACTAGTAGGAATGCTAGAACAAGGAAAGAAAGGAGGAGGAGAGGGAATTAGTGCAGAAATAATTACATTTTTACCAACCCCAAGGGCCTGAAAGGAACACTGAATCTTTAAATTGAAAGGGCTGAGACAATGCCAAGTAGACAGAATTGGGCGATTTAAAAATACTAAAGATTAAAGGAGATGCTGCACATTTCTGGAGAAACCAGGACATCAACTTTGAAAAACCAGAAGCTTAGCTTTTTTTTCTTTTCCTAACAAATAAGAAGGAATCAGAAAATATCACTGGCCTCAACAGTTATGATGATGGCCAGAAGGATGATAACCGATCTTACATAATGGTTCCTGTGTCCTGGCTCTACCCCGAGCACCTTATACCTATAAGCCACTTAATCACCACCACAATTCCATGAAATAAGCACTAGGGTCCTCTTGGTTTACAGATGAGATAACTGAGAGATAGGCTAAGGTCTAGGACATGTAAAGTTAATATTTGAACCCTGGCAGTGTCAGTCTGGACTCAGCAAGTGAGTGTTCATTGGCTCTATTTTTTAATCTAACTGTAAATTTACCTAGTTGAATTTTTAAATGACAACTGTTGGACATCATACTCTTGTCTGTAAGGGCTAAATGCCAGTAGATTCAACTGGAAATTCTATACCCAGCCAAGCTGTCCAGCGAGGATCTGGGTGTGCAGGGGAGGGATCACATTTAGACATTTAAGGACTCAAGAGTGTATTTCCTATATTTTCTTTCTAAAGAGTTAGTTGAAGATATATCTGCACAAAACCAACTCAGAAACAAAAGTTAAAGTCTAAGAAGTAAAAATTAGCAGAATTCTTTCAGAGATCCAATGTATAGCAATTGCAGCATGATCTATATGTAGCCATCCCAAGAATGGCTGGCAAATAAGAGCAGAGAGCCAAGGACCCAGGTAGAATAACATCAGAAAGAAGGATCTGGGACCAGCCAGATAGCTCAGCAGATTAAAGCACCTGTTTAGGAGGATGCAGGGACCAGGGTTCAATTCCCAGGCATGCTGTGCCAGCCCCGCCCCGGGGGCGCTCTGAGACAGCGCTTGAGACTGGGCATGGTGGTGCTTGCCTGTAATCACAGAGCTTGGGAGGCTGAAAACAGGAGGATCACTATGAGTCTGATTTGTGTAGTGAGACTCTGTAGACCCTGTACTAAACACATTAAAAAAGAAAAAGAAGAAGAAGGAACTGATTCCAAGAATTACATAAAGAGATCAAAATACTAAGAATGTGATTAATAGGCCTATGTCATTTTTCTTTTCAAAAACAATCAGAAGCACCAAGAAGTGGGAAAAGAGAACAAATTCAACAAAAAACTAAAGGTTTAAATTCGAAACAAACCATAATTTGATATAATTGGATGATTTGAAAGGGAACAAGAAATGAAAATCCATTCACATTGATGCCAAGAGCATTTTCCTGTGGGAAGCTGGGAATCATGATCTTGTACCCAAGAGAAGAGAATAAGTCTTGCACGATATACTCCTTGGGTCACAGGGGACAGTATTACATCAGCTACATAATAGAAGCTCTGAGCCTTAGTTTTTACAGATAAAAAGGAAAAGTCTTAATAGTAGGCACAGAATAGAAGCAAAAGTGATCAACTTTGAAAAGATAACTTTAAAAATAAAAGGAATAAGACAGTAGGATGTAGGATAAAACAAAAATAGGGGTGAAAAGGAGGACACTGGTATCTTTATCTTATCAATATCTTTGTCTTCCAGAAAGAGAACAGTCCAACTATTTTTAAATTTAAGAGCTGGCCAAATAGCTCAGCAGATTGAAGTGCCTGCAAGCAGGCATAGGGGCAGGGGGTTCGATCCCCAGGCCTGCATTGCCAGCCCTGCCCCCAGGGTGTGCTGAGACATCAGATGAGACTGGGCGTGGTGGTGCACTCCTGTCATCCCAGCTCTTGGGAGGCTGTAAACAGGTGAATCACTACTCCGATCGAGTAGTGAGACACTGAACACCCTGTAGACCCTTCCCTAAAATAAAATTTAAAAAAAAGTTTTTTAATTTATAAAGTTAAGCAACAGAGAAACTAAACTAGGAACAAAGTTATAAAATTGTGAGCAGATTAATGTTATAGTGTTGAGAAATATGAATTAAGTCTTCACCGATTGGCCAAGCATAAACAGGTAGTGCTGAGGACAGTTGCCTTGCATACCTGCTGTCCTGTGTAATTACTAGTTTTGTGCCTTTTCACATTCAAGTTTCATTGTTGCAGGATTCGTTACACGCCCCTTGATCCCAAAGTTGAAAAGCTAAGCAATGTTCACATAAACATGTGGCGTGAAAGAACCACCAGAGGAAATCAAACAAAACCTGTTACAAGTGGCTGTCTCCTGGGGAGCAGATGGGGTAGGGCAGGGTACACTTGTCACAGCTCATTCAACTGCAGTTTTAATGTGTGTGTTTTGTAGTATGAAAATCAGACTTCGGTAAACTTGGTTAAACTCAATGAGGTAGTCTATGGAATGTCAGGGTGGGTGAGTGGCCATGCGGCATTATTTGATTTTATTGAAACAATGTGCATTTTTACTTTGACAAGATTTTTCCAAATGTACACTGAAAACTATTTTGTTTTGTTTTATTTTAACTTTTTTATTAATTTTATTGAGAAACGACTAGCAATGAGACGGTTTCAATTATTAATACATTGCATATTGTTGTCTTCATAGTGGTTATTCATAGTATAAGAGGAAGACATGATATCCTGTCCAAACACTATTAGTACAAATCTTTCTTCTCATTGAATTAAGAGAAAGTAACTGTATATCTATCCTAACTGTTTTGTGTATACAGATACAAAATGGTCCTTCGTTTGTATCCCTTTTTTGTTTAGTTTTGTCAGAAATGGGCATTCCATTGTCATTTAAATATTGTAGGTGTATGAATTCAGGAAAATAATCCAATATAATCCAGTAGTCCATAATATTAATGGGTTATCCATAGGACTGTCAATGTCAGACGTTGTTGACTTGAGCTTTTTATAGCTCAGCATATTAAGATGGCTTTACTTTTATACCTCATTTTTATAATTTTCTCCTGGATGGTTAAGACCAAGAGAAGGTAGCTTTGATACGTGACAAGGTCAGTCAAATCCCCTCAGGATTTAACCTGAAACCCTGTACTGCAGATTGTAGATCCTTTGTCAGTGTCAGCCACGTGGATGAATCATGGCCATTGCCTGACCAATTTGCTCTCTGTGAAAGCCTGAGAGAATGTTTTCTCTCCGTGTGATTCTCGTTAGGCACACTCTACATCATCGATTACTTTCCTCTAAAAACTGAAAACTATTTTGAAAACAGTTTTGTTAGGTGGGTGAGGGCTCATGAATAAGGCTCTTACTGACTTGGGTGCTTCCTGAGATTTTTAGGTCAAAATCGAAGAGTAGAGCATTTCCTCTGGGACTTCTTGGCCTCTTCTAGACAAAGAGAAGATTTTAGGAATTAGATGGGGGGGTCTTCTTTAGATTCTCCCAGGGAGACAAAGGAGTTACCAATGCCTGGGACCCATCTGCAAGAGGTTTTAATATAAGTAGCATTTTTTACAAGTCCTCTTGGTGGTTCTCAGAGGCAGCCAGGATGAGGACTATGGAATTTGGTGAGAAATTCAAGATGGTGACTAGTGGTTAAGCTATCAATTGGGTACAGAGAAAATCAGCCAACAATTCTTTGTCCTTTTGTAGATAGAGAAACTGTGAATCACTGGCCCAATAGGGATCAGTGTCTTGCCCAGGGTAAGATGGCAGGGGGCAGCCTAGCTGGTGCCAGAGCAAGGGTGCCTGATGCCTAGCCACCTCACCCTCGTCTACACCCTCAGAGCTGCATGCCCTCAACACAAGAAGGGCAGCGATGTGCCAACAGCCACTAGTTGAGTGCCTACCACTTGCCAGCTCCATGCCAAGCTCAGCCTAGCTTCTGCCCTTTCCACCTCCTGCCACCCTGCAGCTCCCCCATTGCAGTTTAGGCAAGGGCTCCTTCAAGGAGTCAAATGACTCACTTTATCCTGCGTCCCTCTCCCTAGGCTCTGCCCCAGGTTTTCTCAACTTACAGCTCTAAGCATTTTTTTCCTCTAAATTTTCTGGAATGCTAGTTAAGAAGGCAGACCTAGGGGCCACATGCCAGGCCTGTGGGATAGAATTCTTGGAGGTGGGACTCAAGAAGTTGCATGTTAACCAGTGTCTTGGATGGGTGGTAAACCACAGCAGTGGAGCTCCACCATTCCTGGGGGGCTTCTTTCCAAATTTGCAGTAACAAGCTCCCTCCTATCTTTGCAGTAACAAGCTCCCTCCTTTTCCCCTGATGCAACCTCTGCTGATTCACAGCACAGCTCCACAAACCCTTCTCTAAATAAGTCTAAGGTTCTTCTGAGAAGTCTCATAATGATTTAGTCTAGGGAAACCCTTCCCACTGTACATACCTTTGCACTGATAGTGTTTTCCTCCAGGAGCTTACTACAGAGGTGACTTACAATGTGTAGTATTTTTGCTTAATGTCTTCTCTGTTCCACTCTGAATTGTGGGTCCCTGTATCTAGTGGGTCATTCACAAATCCTGGTCCATGTTGGTACCCTGTAGGGTGCCCAGTTTTATAACCAGAGAGGATCTGGGCCAGGCTGAATGATATCCATCTCACTTCTGAACCTCTGTGTTAACTGACCCATAAAAATAATAGCCTGACCCGACATGGGAATCCTAACCACTAGATCCTTCCCTAGACCCCTAAACCACTCTGCTCACACACAATGAGTGTCTTATTTTGCTTTGTCTTATGTATCCTGATAACAAATAATTAAGGGGCAGGCAAGAACTTGAATCTTCTTCCCCAGACTCAACACCAAGCACCATGTTCAAATGTTTGGGCAGAGCAAGTTGCATGCTTGGGCATTTCTGCAGGCTGGCCAGGACAGCCAGGTGAACCAATGGGCTCACTGAAGCCCTGGATCTTCATCTTCCAGATGTTCCAGTGGCACCTTAAATGAAAGACTTCTGAGCCAGAGTCCACTGCCTCTAGTCAAAGGCAGGCAATTAAGAACCTGCCAAGAATCAGGCCCCATCTGGCCCATCTGCACATTCCCAAGCAGACCAAAATAACAGTCTCCTGTCATAGTCTAGAGTTGCTATCCAGATTCAGGCATGCTGGAGACCAGAGATGGGAGAAAAGCTGACCAAGCTTAAATATGCATCGGGAAGAACTGTATAAGGCTGAAATGGAGGGAAAAAAGGAAAGAGAGAGAGAGAGAGAGAGAGAGAGAGAGAGAGAGAGAGAGAGAGAGAGAAGGAAGGAAGGAAGGAAGGAAGGAAAGAAAGAAAGAAAGAAAGAAAGAAAGAAAGAAAGAAAGAAAGAAAGAAAGAAAGAAAGAAAGAAAGAAAGAAAAAGAAATACAGACAGACTACCAGGTGTTCCATCCACTGTACTCTTGGGACTCAGTTTTTTCTTCACCTTGTGCTACTTGAGCTATTTTATAATTCTGCAAGTTACAGAAAACATAATAATGTGAATGACTCATATCCATATAAAAGGAAATTATGCCCAATGTCAGTGCCATGAAATTGATTATTGCACTAGAGGTTTTTTTTTTTTTTCTTTTTACCAGTTTTGCATAGATAGTCAGCTTTTTACATCCAGAGATTCTGCCTGGATTCAAAAACATGCAAGAAAAAAACTGTCAATTCTGAACCTACACAGACTTCATTTCTTGCTACTGTTCCCTAGAAAAGGACAGCATAACAACTATTTATATAGCATTTGCACAACGTTAGGTGTTATAAGCAACCAAGGCATGATTTAAAGTAGACAGCAGGGCGGGCATATATTATATGCAAATGCTCATCCGTCATCTGTACGGGACTTGAGTATCTGTAGGTTTCGTATCCATGGAGATCTTGCAACCAATTTTCCCATGGATGCTAAGAGATAACTGTATTTGTAAATTAATTTCAGACTCTTGATGATGTACACACATAGAATATATGACACACGCATTGTGTATCTCTGTGTGTGCTTGTGTGTGTGTGTAGGCTTTGCATTTTCCCTTGAATTCATTTTAACATCTTAGTAGTTTCCTCATTAATTAGTGAATTTAGCTGACCCATATTTATTTTGCATGTCTATGAAAAGTTGTGATTGTATCCTCTTAAGTTCCATGTGTCCCTGTGGATTACTTCCCGAAGTACAGACTCTGCCCCAAGGGCTCCGGGGGAAGGCAAGAATCTAGCTTTCTGCACACTCACGGCACCTGTCCTGGCTGTTGGCCTCTGGTCATCACCTGAGTGTTAAACCACCCTCTGGATGATCCTCCTTAAAATAATGCTCCAATTTGCCTGAGCAGAAATTGTCTATGCCTTCGATTTGATTCATTAGGTTTAAGGAATGTTAGAGGTTTTGTTTTGTTTTGTTAATTGGCATAACACCACCAGAGCTTTTGAAGAAGGGCACATAGAAACCGGCCAGCCCCAATCCGGGCTGGGACCCCTCATCTTTGTCCTCAGTGTGCCACCTGATCCACATGGGATTGCTCAGGCTTTGGGGACCCTCTGCACACCCCCATGCCCTGTGGTTTCACATGCTCCAACTCTGGATTAACCCCCCCAAGGGGCCCTGCGTGTCACGCTCCTTGAGCCTGCCCTTACCCTGATTTGCTTCCCACTACATGGGCTGGCAGGGAGATCTGGTGTTCTGAACCATGCATCAGTGGTCTCTGCTCCTGTGGCAGCAACTCTGGGCACAGCAGTGGACACCAGCTGGGCAGTGGGTCCTTCAGGGCTCATGAGCCCTTTCTGCAGGGTATTTGGAGAAAGGCACATCAAACTGGGAAGAAGTGACAGGTAGGGACAGAGGGCCTCTGGGCCTGTGTCCAGGACTAAAGGACTGGTGTGAGGGAGCAGTGTGGACTTCTGCTAGTCCACTTAGGCAGGGTACTTTCTCTCTCCAAGCCTCGATTTCTCCACCTGTGCAATGAGGAGAGTAGAGCTGAGAGCCCAGGCCTGTGGGCAAGCGAGCAGACACAGTGCAAGTGAAGCACTCTGATGAGTTCTAGCTGGCTCTGTCCTCTCTCCACTCTGCATGACACACTGTTCCTTATCACACTGACCTTCACGGACCATGGGCTACCTCCCAGCAAGGCACCTGTGACACTTGTCCTTCCCACACTGAGACCACGTGCTTTTCATAGTGGTCATTGCTGAGATACTTACTGATGTTTTTGTTTTCACTGACACTCATCTATCTCCTCCCTGAGGCCAGGGACCTCGCTTCTGTCCACAGAGTGTCCCTGGCCCTAGATCAGGGCCTAGTGAGTCTCTCCTGCCTGGTCAGAAGTGTCTAGCCAAGGTCTGGCACTGAGGAGGGCCCCAGGTAGGACACCTGGCACACACGGTAGCCGGCAGGTGAGCCCTCTGCATGCTGCCAAAGCAAGCAGAGGCAAACGGCTTGGTGGGTTTTTGTTTCTCGCTTTTCTTTAGCCTGGTGTCAAGGTGCCTCGTGCTGGGCTATCCTGTCCTAGGAGTCCAGAGAAAGTCCGGAGAAATTTGAGATCAAAGCTGCAGGAGCTGACCGGGCTTGGGACCTCCCCGCTCAAATGTACCATAACCCGGTGAGGACAGTGCTGACCCCCTCATTGTTTGGATAAGGAAATTGAAGCTTCAAGGTGGTTAAGAGCCCTGCCTTGTCACCCAGCCCAAAGTGACAGAACAAGAGTCTGTCTGTCTCACTTCAAGGTCAGGCTGTTTTCTAGGCTGTGGACCAGAAGTGTCTCAAGGAGGAAGGAACAAGGCTGTGGGACAGCTGTTGGGCAGGAGCTTCCTCCACAGGAGGTAAAGGATTCCCCAGGTGAACTTGCAGGCCTCTCCTTCAGTAGGTCCCCACTGCCTTGGGAGAGAGCCCAAGGCCTCAGCAAGGCGGTAGTGACCCAGTGACCTGACCTACCCCACCACAGGCCACACTCTAGCTTGTCCCTGTGCCCTCTGTCCCACCCCGGCCGTGCTCACTGGGAATCACATCCACCCCACAGGCTTTGGCTGGGATCACCCCTCCTCCACGTGGCCCCTTCCACCGCCACGCAGCCCCACAGAGCACGCATTCTATCTGCGCTCACTTCACAGGTCACATGGCCCAGATAAGGGACCTGGAAGTCCCGGAGTCCTTACCTGACACCCCAAGATTCTCCCCGCAAGGACAACAGGAAGATGCCAGTCCGCTGCCAGAAAAGACCCTACTGGAAGTGGCTCCCTCTGGGGTGGGGATGGGGCCCAAGCCCTGGGACAGCCCCCTGGGGCTGCTCACCTGTTCCCTGACTTTGATAGGACAAAGAAGGCTCTGGGTCACCCTTGTCCCAGCTCAGCAGAGTAGGTTCTTCCCCGGCAGGGACCAGCTTCAGGGCAGTCATGGTGTCTGTGGGGGTGGGAGACGCAGACAGTGGCGGGGGGCTGCTTGGGCTGCTCTGCTCCTGCAGGCTATCATTTGCTCTCTGAGAGAATCAGAGTGGACATTGCCACCTCCATCCTCCCTGGAGCTGGCCACTTAGGAGATCGCCTTGCCTCCGGGCTCAATTCCCTGGCTCCCTAAAGAACCTGGGACCTATCTTCCAGCGCCCCTGGCCCCTTATTGGTCTTCTTCCCTTAGTCTCAGAGACCAACCGACTGGAGCCCGGGGTGGAGTCCCTTCCTGCCCCTCCCTGTCTCGGGCTGGAGGAATGCTTTGATAGAGATGGCATCTGGGGCCTCTGGGTGTCCGTTGCCTCTGGCCTCAGGCTTCAGGCTTCAGCACACTCGGAATTGGGCAGAGTCCAAAATGAGGCCACCGTCTCCCCTCTGGGGCAGGAGATTACAGGGAAGCAGGGACTGTGGCAGCTGGTGGCCCAGCTCCTGGTCCTGAGTTGGCTGGGACCTCAATGGCTTCCGGTGGCTTAGGCAGAGCAGAGCCACCAAGGAGTCCAGAGCCCCTGCTCTGTTGGCTACCTGTCACACTGAAAGGTGACAGAAGAGGCACTTGGTAAAGCTGAGTGACTTCTGGGAGAGGCAAAGGCTGAGCGGAAGCTGGAGTGGACAATGGGAGGTCGGTGGGGCAGCTTGGGAGCCATACAACCGGGACCCAACAGAAAATACATGTCCCAGGGCTTGGACAGCTGCCCCCACCTCAGCTGCCACAGTGCAGGTTCCAGCCTTTCTCCCTCACAGTTTCATTGAATTATTTCTTTTTGGAGGGGTACAAGGATTGAATCCAGGGCCGTCATACTGGGCTACATCCTTCGCCTTTTAAAAAATTCTCATTGAACCAGGCTCTAAGTTGCCAGGACGGGGCTCACACGGAGTATCCTCCTGCCTCAGCTTCCTGAGGGTTGGGATTGCAGGTACACCAGTGTACCCAGCTTTCCTTTTGTCCTAAGAGCAGGATCCCCACTTGGCAGAGGAGGAACCTGGGCTTCCACAAGATTCCAAGAGTCCTGGACAGCATCGGGAGGGGGCTCTCTGGAGAGGTGTCTACCTGGATCACATCCCACGTACGAAGTTGGAGCCCAGTGTGCCAGGGGGTCACAGGGCTGTGTCAGGTCCTTGTGTCGATAGGCCCTTCCTCACCCCAGCAGGCTCCCTATTTGTCTGCTGCAGTGGGGGAAAGGGGGTCCCATGAGAGCCAGACATGTGGGACAGAGGAGCAGGTGGACAAAGGCCTGTAGGGCACAGGACTGGTGAGTACACCTTACACACGAATTCCACTTGCCAGTGGAAATGAGTTTAAGACTCTTCCACAGCATTTTGTTTTTCCTTTTTTTCAAGACAGAGTCTTGTTATATAGTCCACACTGACCTTGGCTCCCTAAAAAGCTTAGGCTGGCCTCAAAGTCATGGTGAGCCTCCTGCCTCAGCCTCCCCAATGCTGGAATTATAAAATGTGCAGCGCCACACCCAGCTACCACTTAGGTTTTTGATGACAACAGCTCATTCCCCCTCCATCAAGGCAGCGTAAGAAGGTGGCTGCTGCCCTGCTCTGTGGTGACAAAGCTGACGAGAAAGCATTTTGTGAGCCTACTCTGGACAAGTGGACCGAGCCCCAGAGGGTTCCAAGGGAGAGTGACACAGCTAAGGCCTCTCCTGTCGCCCGAGTCCCACGGAGTACTTGACACCGCTCAGAAGGATGACAAAAGTGACTGCTATCTACAGGATGGGGCTCTGGGAGAGCAAGAGGCAATGTCCCCAGGGACAGATGGCTGCAACATCTGAGTTAGATTATCCGTGCTCCAGCAGGACAGTTGGGGAAATGAAGTAAAGCAAAGTAGCCTGAAGTCTCGCCACACCGTGGGAGCCGCAGGAAGCGGGGGTCATTCTCTCAGGTAATGTCTGCTGGTTACTGTTCAGACAGATCCAGGGAAGCCTCAGTTCCAGCCATGGATCACTGTTTAAGCAGGCAGCTTAGCAACCTCCTTCCACACTTACTTACCACTGGGTGCCCGGCCTGTCAGCAGATGCATGTCAGCAGATGCAGCCCACGGGCAGATGTGCATGTAGTATTCAGCCGCTCTCCCGGTAGCTGGTGCATGGGGTATCTGTAGCCACACCTCCTTAGAAGTGTGTGGCAAAAGGAAGATTCTGATGCAGCTCCATGAAAAGCTTGGGACAAAACCACAGAGCTCGTAGCCTCCCCCCCCCCCCGCACGCACCTGTGCACATACGCACGCGCACACACACACACACACACACACACACACACACACATGCACACCCAGCCGGTCTCTTCCTCCCTGCACACCAGAGGCCAGAGCAGGGCAGTGCTAGAACCCACTGTCCTGAGGTGGGTGTACTGGAGTGGCCGAGGGCCCAAGTCCTTGGTGGCACTGGCCGTTCACTTGAAGGCACAATTAGCCCCGCTAGTATTTCAGGCCGGGGCTCCAGCTTCCATCCTGTCACAGGACACATTGAGCAGGTAATGCAGTGGCGGTGGTGGCATCCTGGTGTGGCACTGCAGAGGAAGAGGATATTCCTTCTATGGGAGCTTTCTTTCAGATAAAAAAGGGCTTCCCTCTCTTCCTGACTTCCTCACACCCACATGGGATGCCTGGAGCTTCGGCAGCCACCTTGTGACCATGTGGGGGGCTCACTGGCTCTGCCCTTCCTCTGGGCCTCTTGCATTGGGGTTCCCTGTTTCAGGCAGCAGAAGCATTTAATAAAATGAGGGTTTTTTAAAAAAATTATTACCGAAAGCTTTCATGGAGGGGTGGAGCTGAGGAAAGGGAGCCACTGAAGAGCCCTCCCCTGTCTTCCTACACTAACGCCAGCCAGGTCCTAGAGCATGCTATTCCGGATGCCTGGATCCCAAGAGGCTGCACCTGGTGGCTGTACTTGTCCTGGCCCTACGACTCTGGGAACAGAGGACATTTGTGCTGGGGGAACAGGCACAGGGAGCTTCTTGGGCTGGACAGTGCCAGAGTAATGACAGGGCCAGCTGTCAAGTGTGGCCAAGGCTCCCAATGGGCAGGAGGAGAGCGAGAGTGGATGGGAGGCCAGGTGCGGTGGTGCACAGCCGTGCTCTCAGTGCTCTGAGAGGCTGAGGCAGGAGGGTGGCGCTTATAGAGTAGGCAACTGAGGCTCAGAATAGACACATATCAGGAAGGGGCACAGCCTCCACCTCACTGCTCGCTGTCCACATGTCCTCCGGTCACTGGTTCTGTGTAGTCACAGCCTGCTTCATGCTCTGAGTGGAGCACACGTCGGCGAGGGTCCATCTCCTTGCACCACCCAGATGGGATGTAGGCTGACCTCCCCTTGGCTCTGCACCCCAAGAGCATGGCCCTGTGCTGGGCTTGGGGCTCACCTGCTCCACTTCCTCTCTGCCAGGCTTTGTGCTGAGTATTCCCTCTCTGGGGCCCTGGTTTTCTCATCTGCCGAGCAGAGATTAAAATGTCTTGTGCATTCTTTACAGGGATCTTGGGGGACACAACAGGAAATGCATCAAGAGCTTTGTACATTTCTAGCGCATATCCAGCAGTAAATCCCTTCTCCCCATCTTTTTGTTTTGTTTTGTTTCATGTTTTGGAAACAGACACTGGCTCTGCAGCCAAGGTTGGACTTGAACTCATGACCAGCTATCCTGCCTCCACCTCCTGGTGGTGGGATTACAGACATGCACCACGAACCCTGGCCCCCAGTCCAGCTCTGGTCCCTGGCACCACTGGCTGCTGGCAGTGTGGGGAGAGTGGCTGAGCCTGGGGCAGGTCCTCCTTGGGCTCTGCTGCTGCTGCTCTACCCCAAGAGCAGAAGGAGCTCGGCCTGGACTCTGCCAGGCCCAGAGCAGAACTGAGTTCACACCCAAGGCTCTCGGCAAGGGGCCCCTGGCACCCAGGCTCTGTGCACCCTGTGCCTCCCAGGAGGCACCTGCAGGGAGTCACTTCCCGTGAGGCCTCAGGAGATCTCTACACTTTCATGCTGCCTAATTGCTTTTGGCTTTGGGGGACACAGCCACTAACCATGGGTGGGTATCCCAGACCAAGCAATACCTTTTAACCCTTCTTTGGCTTCTGTTGTTAAACCTGATCCATCCTCTACCCAAACATCTTTGGCTTCTCCTTTCTGACAAACGACAACACACAGAGGAAGCTCCTGCACCTGCCCTGGGTCACCTGCTGACGTCACCTGGTGCTCAGCATGTCACCTGTTGGAGATGAAGCACAGGGTTATAGGGGGAGGGTACAGGAAGCGAGAACAGACTGTGCTAAACCTGAGTCCCTAAACTGAAAAGTGTCATCTTCCATAATTGTCCCTGTAGAGTCCCTGTCCCTCTAACACTCTCATGCATGCACATGTGCACATCCTTCTCTATGTGCAGGTGACATATCCAGAGCATGCCTTTCAGTGGGTGCCAGCACACACGCTTGCATGTGGGTCCGTGTGCATGCAGGTGGGTGTCTGGGTTTATCAGCATGGACAGGGCATGTTTGCACAGCACGTGTGAGTCTGTCCCAGGGGAGGGGACTATCCGGAGCCAGTAGAGAACCTGGGGACAGGGCCTCGACAGGTGCAAAGGAGTGCACCCTCCAGGATAGGAGCTCGAAGCTTCCGGGAACGGCAGGCTCTGTGAACTCCCGGGCCTGCCTCCTTGTCGCAGCGGAGAATGGCCACTTTATAATGAGGCACAGGCTGGCTTTCATTTATCTCTATTCAAGGCATTTACAAATGATTTATTGATTAAAAGGAATAGAAAAGAAAATCGCCCCCAAAACCTCCTGTCACTGTGACACATCTCACATTAGGGCTTAGGGTGTCCTCGGTGGGAACTGTGGTTTTAAAAATGCGGAAATAAATTTTTCAACAGCAAGGACTCCATAAAGTACCCTCAGGTTGAGACAACAGCGGGCAGGATGTCTGAGAGCTGTGTGCACACGTGTGTCCTGTAGCACTGTTTGTCATCTGTGTATAAATACACATGTATTTTGTGGTGTGTGTAAGTGCATGTCTGCATGTGTTTGCATGTCTGTGTGTCTTGTACTTGTGTGCATGTTGTGTACACATCTCTGGGCGCTGTGCGTGGCTCCTAGGCTCTGACAACCCCCATAAAGATCAGCCCTCCTCCTCCTCCTACACCCTTGAGGCCTGGGCTGTTTGCCAGGGTTCTGCCCCTGCCTGCACCTTCAGGGCTCACGGAGCTCCTCCTGCACTGCCCCAGAGGCCCCAGCGCTGCCATAGACCACCTCAGGGAGAGCGATCAGAAGCCTGCGGCACGGAGTCAGCCGCAAAGCCCAGATTTCCCGTCGGTTCCTGAATCCCTGATTCTGGAGGCCTGGCCTGGACCTGGAAATCTGCACCTGGGTCCCAGGTTCTGATACACACGGTTCTTTGCTCCTTTTCTGAACCTAGCCCTGAGGACATCTGCAATAGGGCCCCTAAGGGAGGAAGAATGTCCAGGCCCCACACACATAGGCTTCTTCGGCATGAATAGCACCCATAGGAGACTGCTTTCCCTTCTCACCTCCTCTTCAACTCTCAGGCACTTGCAAACCAGTTTGCTCAGCTGTGGTAGTGCATACCTGTGGTCCCCGCACTCAGGAGGCTGAGGCAGGAGGATTGCCACAAGTTCAAGGCCAACCTGGCTACACAGTGAGACTCTGTTTCAAAAATACTAAACAGGGGCAGGGGATTTAGCTCAGTGGCACAGCGACTGAGCAGGATGCGGGAGAACTCTGGTAAGTGCAAGGATATCTGAATTATCAGTTATTGTTATTCCGTGTACCTGAATTAGATTCCTGGTATAAAAAAAAAAAAAATACTAAATAGTAATTTTTTTTTTTAAAACAACCTAATTCTGCTTCCCATCACCTTGAAGCCAAGTTCCGCCTCCACCACTCCCAACCTTGTGGACAGACAGCAACTAAAGTGGCCTTGGGTCTCCAGTGGACAGCGCTACCCACAGAGCTGCCTGGGGCCAGCTATGTAAGAGGTACTCAACAAATATTTGCACAGTGAATAAATAACACAACCCAAACACTCTCTTTCAGTCTCAGTGACTCGCAGGCTGCGGTTTTCCAGCCTTGACAAAGGGGTGGGCGGGGAAGGTGTCTGTCCTTCCTCCAGGTACCAGAGCCCCTGCTCCTGGGCGCTCCTGGGTGCAGCCTGACCGCAGCCTGACCGCTATGGGAAATGGGCTGCGGAGCCTCAGCTGTCCCAGGCTGGACCAGGAAAGGGGATGGGCTCACAGGAGAGTGCGTCTCCTGAGTCTCTCCAGGGGGGACCCTGACAGGCTGGCAGGAGCAATTCAAGGAAGCTGGAGGGCAAGGGGCTGTCCTCACCGGCCGGCCAGCTGGTGGCACATGCGCCCTACAATCTCCGCCCCAAGGAGGGCGCTTTTCCTGGCTCCTCTTCTGCCCCCACCCCCAGCAGCCCCCAAACCACAGCAGGGCACGCAGCAGGTTCTACGCACAACCTTGCGAGCTCATGAGGCTCAGTCCGGGACCAGCACAGGGATGATTCTCGATATTCCCTTTCTTCCCTGAAGCAGCCCAGGCCCGAGCCTGCACCATCATGTCTTCAGCACTGCCCAGGGCGCTGCGCCTCTGGGCCTCTGGGCCTCTGGACCCCACAGGCTGTGCCGTACCCCAGGCTGGCATTTGCACCCCTTTGCCCTTTCTGCCCCACGATTTGCCCCACTTGAGAGGACGGTGCCCAAGGCTGGTGAGGCCCTGCTGGGTGTCAGGAGGCTGGCACTGGCCGAGGCACTGAGCATCTGGCAGTGCCCATCTGGCTGGCTCCTGACCCATAGAGGGGAGCAGCGGGCTCCTTCACCTGCTGATAATAGAAAGCCGCTGCTTCAATTGAGCTGTTTCCTTCTTTTGCCCTAAGCTACGAGGAGTAGATTGGATGAAAATTATCAAGCCTGCTCGTCTAGAATAAATATTCTTGAAATGGAGCAAGTTATAAATAAGCAAGCAGCAATATCCTGTGTTATGAATATATAATTTCCATCTTTAATAGCTGGCTAGGCCCCAGGGACTGTCTGAAAATGGCCTGTCTGGCCCTGATTTTTTTTTTTTTAAAGGCTCCCAAATTTCTGTTTCTTAGCCTGTGGACAATGAAGTCTCCAGGGGAGATGGCAAAAATGGAAAGGCTCAGGGAGCCGGGGTACCAAGGGCAAGTGTGTCCTTCCCCCAAAATCCCAGAAGATGCAAAAGCCTAAATGGAATCAGGAGAGCCAGGGCCAGGGCAGGCAGCTGAGCTCGTCTCACCCAGTTCTCTTGTGTCACTGAATAAGCCCAGAGAGGCACAGCAGCTGGGTCACAGTCACACAGCAGTAGCTGGTGCTGCAGGAGCCTTGGACACAGAGCTGTGTGTTTCATGGTCTGCTGAACGGTTTGGATTTTCCACTGCCAGCCCTCAATCATGAAGTGAAGGACGTTCTGCAGTCTGCAAACCCTTTTTAGAAAAACGGACGAGGGTATTGCATGAGGAATCAAGACAGAGGTTGGGTGAGCACTGGGGGGAATCAGACCTTGTGGGCCAAAGCTACGTTGAAGCCTGGCTTCGTGACCCTGAGGCCTAAGGGCTGGGTGGTGCCTGGAGTTACAAGAGGATCTTAGTCCTGGGGCTCCATGATCCAACTGACCATGGGCCCCTCCTCTTTTAAGACTTGTGATTGGTTTCTCTTAGCCTCTAATTCCTAGTCTTTAGACTAGCAATGGGCGTGGCAAAGAACAGGAAGAGATCCCCGCCTTGAGAACCCAGCCCAGCCCACGACCTCAGGTTCCTTCAGCTCAGCTCCTCCCTGGTGCCCTCGGTGCTCTGCACAGGACCAGCCCCACAGGCTGTGGAGTTCACACTCGGTGTTCAGGCCCCCACTCGGCGCCAAGCACCAGGTCTAATCAGAGCGAGACCTGCAGACCCTAGGCTGTGTCCGTCCACCCTAGAAATGTGCCTACTGCTGGTGTCCTTAGCATGACATGAGAGATGGTCACGGAGACTTGCTTCATTTAAAGGGTGAGCAAAATGAGGGGTTTCACTTTGATTAAGAGGCATGCCCAGAGCACACAGCTCCACATCTTGTTCTCAAAGAATGATCTGCTTTTTCTAGGGTCAGGGTAAAACTGAGTTCAGTGCTGGGGGCCCCAGTGCTGGGGCAAAGGGCACAGGAGGCCTGGAGGCCTGCTGGCGCAGGTGCAGAGCTGGAAACGCCCTCTCTGGAGTCTACAGCCCTAATGAGAGACAGCATCGGAGGTTCTGATTTCGACGGCATTAGCTTTAATGGCCTTATTTTTTGGAAGCTTTTTAATTACTAATCAGTGCTCCCTTGCCAGTCGATGTGGGCCGGGTCTGTCTCATTTGGGGCGGGACTTCCTTAGGGGCCGGCTGAGGAACCTACATGGGGGCTCTAAGCCTGGCCACCTGGCCTCTTGCCAGCCAGGGTCCTCCCACACACACACACACACTCACCCCAACCGAGATTGCAAACTCACTGAAAGCTGCCTCAACAATGGGCTAGTTCCACTTCACAAAAGGGGAAACCGAGGCCTCTAGAGAGCCATGCTGGGAGTTTGTATGGCTAGAATTTGGGGGGCTTCTTTCCTAGTTCCTAGCTTATAAACTTATTTACATACCCCATCTCAGTTGTCAAAAACTTTCCAGAGCTAAAGGCTCATTTTCTGCAGCTCATTTAGGTCTCGTTTTCATTACCAGCCTGGCAACACACACACAGTGGAAATTTCTCCCAGGTTGAAGAAGGAGCCCCGGCCCCAGAAGCAGGCTGTTTGGGGAACCCCACTGGGTCTCTCTGGCAGGGCTGGGTCCCCTCTCTGCTCTGTTGTTTCCCTCCTCGGTCATACTGTCACACGAGGGGACTGAGAAGCTGCTCCAGCAGGCCTCTGCCAGCGTTGCAGGGTGGAAAGCACTACCAGATGAGAATATTTGTTATTCAAAAAGAAAGTTAGAGGAAGGGTTCTGTGGGCTCGTAAGCTTGGGCGCTGCTGATTCAAGTTAATCAGGGTTGAGCCGGGAAGATAGCTAAGTAGAATAAGCACTTGCCTGGCAAGTACAAGGGCCTGAGTTCAATCCCAGGTTCTGCCAAAAAAAAAAAAAAAAAAAAGTTAATCAGACTTTTGCTGCTGGTGATTTGTTGCCTACCGTGCAGGTCGTGTGGCACCCTCAGCTGTATCTTCAGGAACACAGAATTCCTAGGAAAGTCTGGGTAGGAAAGGACCCGGCTGCCCCGTGAGTCACCCTGGTGATTTCCAGTGCTCCATAGGCCAGGAATAAATGCCTACCAAAACATCTTAGCACCCCCGAGTGAGTTCAGCACACTTGTCCAGGAAGCCCAGGCTAGCCACCCCGAGGCTCGGCATGCCCTGTCGCACCCCCTGCCAGCCTCTGCTCCCCCAGACAGAATGTCTCTTCCTCTTTCGCCACCACCTCCGCTCCCAGTCCTTTCCCCACACGGAGAAGCCTTGCTCAGGCGGCTGGAACAAGGCCCAGGCTTGGAATCAGGGCCAGATGCAAGTTCTGCCTTTGCTGTATCCTTGATGTTCAGCCTGGGTTGAGCACTGCTGCTCCTGCATCCTTGCTCACCAAATGCAGGAAGGAGATGTGGTTGGAGGTCGCTGCAGAGCTGGAGGTCAAGATGAAAGGGCCGACATCTTGCATGAGCCGAAGCTCCCTAGAAAGCAAGGCCTGAGACCAAGGCCTGTGTGCTCCTGCTTTTTAAAGTATGCAGGATCAGGGGAGCAAAAGTGAAGGGGGCAAGCAAAGCTGAGGACAGGAAAGGGTTGGCTGCTCTCATGGAAACATCTCTCCAGAGCTACAGAGTCTGCTTCCTAGACTCATCCACACACAGCAGGAAAAGGAGAAGCATCCGTTCCTAGACATGAAGGATCACCCACAGGGATTTTTTTCCTTCCCTGCTTCCTGGACTGGTACTCTGTGGGTCTGCATGACTTCAGGCCTCCGTCTCAACAGGTAAGCCCTACTGCGGGGCAGGCAGACCCGGGTGCAGCAGGACCTGGGAGGGGATGCACCGGGGGTCATACCTGCATCAGTGTCACAGGTCATTGTCCCTGCAGTAGAACATGGGGAGGAGGAGGACCAACATCTGAGATCCCTGTGACAAGAAAAGCCAATGCCTACAGTGCTGTGTAAGAGGCAGCAGCCTCACCCTTGTACCCCCACCTGTGTGTCTGTCTTCCTGTTGGGTCTAGCTCCTGTGTTTGTTTTTCTCTAAGGACTAAGGACTGCAGCGCCTCCTCCAAACTATATTTGTCAGCTGAAGTAAAGAAGGAGAAGCTTAATTTGGTTCCCATTTTAAGGGGGGACCATTATGGCAGAGGAAAGCTGCTTAGAGGTAGGGGGACAGGGCCAGGGAGCAGATAAAGCCCCATGACCCACCCAGGCACAGCTGGAAGGGTGCCCAGCAATTGCCCAGTGGGATCCCACAGCCAATCCAGTTGACATCTACACAGCTATCACGAATCTCCAGAAAGATTGAAAGCAAAGGGCTGAGTGCAAGCAGACACAGGTCCTGGTGCCAGAGCTGATCGGGAGGCCTAAGGACAGCCACCAAGCCTCCCAGTAAATCTGTCGTCATGCTCTACCCTGGTCCCAGCCATCAAGCTGCACTGGGCACCGCCCTCCAAGGCCACTGTCCTTTCATATGCCCTGTCCATTTGGCCATTCTTCCTGCACATGCTCATTCATCAATGCCTCTGGGCAGGAAAGGACCCGGCTATCCCATGAGTCGCTAAGCAGAGGAGCAGCAAGACATTCCCACAAAGCTCTGCCCCTGTAGGCAGATGCAGCCCAAGACCCAGCATGCAGTTCCCAGCCTGTGGGGTAGAACAGTGCTTATTCCACTGAGCCATCTCCTCTGTGGGGTAGCTCTTTCTCTCCTCCCAGTTCACTAACACCAGCACTCCAGGGGACTGTCATAGCACAGTCTCCTTCTAGCTACCATGACCTTTCATGGTGACCCACATCTGTGGTCCAGCCCAGAGTCCTCCTTCTCCATCCTGTGATCGGAGTCCCCAACCATGGGGCACTAAGAGCCACCAGTGCAGTGGCCACTTGTCATGTCCTCCTCTTGTGGCTTCTGGACATGATTGGACCTGATACCAAGGGGACCATTTCCATCATAAGTAGATTGCCCAGCTGTGTGACGTGGTGTGCTTGGTAATGCCCAGCTCATAAGGATCAAGACTGGGGCAATGGGCAGTCCAAGTGGTGCCCTGAGAGCTGTTCTCTGTCATGAACATAAAGACCTTGCTCCAGAGTTGGGAGCCTAGACTCCAACTCTTCTGAGAGTGCCCTCCACCCCCACCCCAGCACCTCATCTGTCAAGGGCACACCCGCTCACACCACTGGGTCACATGGATCCAGAGGCAGGTTGGTCTCACCATAGTCCAGATGTGTGGCACAGGTCCCTCCCGACCCCTGAAGGTCACCTTGCCTGGATCATGTGCAGCTTCCCAGGTCTAGTCCGACATGACATTTTGTTGGTGTTACTTTATAAGTTTAATTTTTAAAATAAATAAAACATTAGAATATCTCCAACATCAAGAAAACAATGTATGAACACTATCTACCACCAATTTCCTTCCTACAGAAAACCACTATGATTTGTTTCTTGTAAATGCTTCTAAAGGTATTTTGTGCCTCTCTCCTCCCCAGCTCCACTGACTACACCTAGTGAGACCCTTGTATTTTATAACTGTCTAGAGCTTCACTTGGCAAACGCACTACCGTCCACTTAACCTTTCCCCTGGGCTGGGGCATGGAAGTTGTTTCCAACTTGGAGCACTGCAGAGAGTCCCATAAAAATGGGTGAAGGGCTGCTTCCCAGGGGTGTGTGTACATTTGTCATTTTCAGGGATCTTGCATTTGGAATCCGTACTGATTCACACTCCCACCGCAACATAAAAGTGTGTTCATTTTTTCTACACCACCACTCTCAGCGTGTGTTTTTTAAACTTTCACAATCTGTTCAGTAAAAGATTTTGTTATCAGAATAGCTTAATTTATATATAGGTTGTTTTACTAACCCTTGACGTGTTTATACCTGTGTCATCAGTCAGCTAAAGCTGCTTGGGTTCCACAGACTGTGCATTTGTGCCTCGATCTACAAGCACAGGAGAGAGGAGGAGCAAGATCTGGGTGTGACTTGGGGGCTGCTGTCTCCTTGGTTCCAAGCAGTGTCTGGCACTCGGTAGATGCAGAACAAATATTTTTTAAATGGATGGATGAGTGGATAGGATGTTGGACAAATGGATGAACAGACAGATGGATGGATGAATGTTGCATGAATGGATGGATAGATGGATGAATGTTAAATAATGGATAAATGGATACATTAACAGATGAATGAATATTGGATAGATGGATAGATGGATGGATGGATGGATAAATAGATGCATAGATAGATAGATAAGCAGATGGATGAATATTGAGTGGATGGATGGACAAATGAAAAGAATGGATGAATGTTGGGTCTGTAGATGGACAGATGGATGCATGAACAGGCGGGCAGATGGACATGGATGGATGTCAGATGAATGATGAGTACATGGATGTTGGATGGATGGAAGGAAGGATGGATGGATAGATACTAAATAATGGGTAGATGGATACATTAACAGATGAATATTGGATGGATGAATGGACAGATGGATGAATATTGGATAGATGGATGGATGAATAGATGAACAAATGGATGAATGTTGCATAAGTGGATGGACAAATGAGCAGATGGATGTATGAATGGGTGGACATAAAGATGGACAGATGGATAAATGTCAGATGATGGGAAGATGGATGTTGGATGGATGGATGGATGCATGGATAGATGGATGGACAGATAGATAGATGCATAGATGGATCAAAGGTAAAGCTATCCCTGTCTGTGTGATGGTTTGCACACTACAGAATGCTTTCCCCACTTAATCAATTCTATCCTCCACAGTGTAGTAAGAGGACACCAAAAGGCCAAAGATATCCCATTTTTTACAAGTCCCTGCTAAGGGGTAGAATCTCCTGTGGGGACCCTACTATAAACCTGCAGGACTTCCTTGTCCCCTTGTCACCACATCTAGATGAGTGGACCCAGACATAGCTACCTTGTCCAAAGATGTCTTAGATCTAGTCTGAACATAACCCATGGTCTATGGGTGGCTGGACAAGATTTTCTGAGCCTTTCTGGACTGAGGTCCTCTGCAAGCAGTAGCAGTAGAGCTGACAGGTCAAGAGGCAGAGCAGAAGCAGGCATGAGTAGGACAGAGCCATGGGGGAGGCTGGGGGCAGATGAGCTAGAGAGCAGAGCGAAAAGGCCACAGAGTCCTGGGGAGTCCCTGCGTGGCTCTGGGATGCTGAGTGAGAGCTGGTCCTCATTTGTGTTTCCAGGGGGAGTCCTATGACTCCTAGAATGGATTTAGACCCCCTCATGGATTTCCATGGGCTCTGTTTCTCTACTTAAGTAACCTTAATTATGCCTCTATTTCTTGCTATTAAAATAGCTAGATTCCATTTTATAGTTTTAACTGTGTGTGTGTGTGTGTGTGTGTGTTTTGCTTTAACTTGCAATACCGGGGCTTGAACTCGACCTTGTGCTTGCCAGGCAGGCACTTGAGCTGTCTCCCTTGCTCTTTGGATTCCATTTTATACATACGGAAGCCAACTCCCAGCTGGGGTCTCGGCTGTCTGCCTTGCACTTCCCCCGGCTGCAGGCCTTCCACACCAGGGACCATCAAGACATATTTAGCAGTGACCTGATTGATTTCTCAGTGGCTTGATCTGAAGCACTAACAGACCGTGTGGCCACACGTGACTTGCACAGATGGCGTCCACAGAAACTCCTGTCCTGTGTGCTGCCCCACGACGTGGCCTTGCCACCTGCCATCTTGGATGTTGCCTGGCCTCAGTCCCTGGCTTGCAACTAACGGAGAGCAGCAGAAATGATCCCAGATGACTTGCCAGGCTAGGTCAGAGTGAGCTCTGGAAGGTTTGCTTGGTGCCTTGGGAGCCTGGCTTCCCGGACAGCTTTGCTTGTCCTGCTCAGAGCCCAGCCCCTGAGTCATGAGAACCCCAGTCTACATAGGGAGACTGCAAGACCACACTTTAACAGAGCCCATCCCAGGTGCTAGAGACGTGAGCCAAGCCTCTAGCTAACTCCTACCCCACCCCCCACCCCCCACCCAAAGCTCAGGTTACCCAGGAACTGGAAACTTCCAGACTGAGACCTCAGACACAGTTCGGCAGACACAAGCCATCTCTTCTGCCCCTGTCCAGTTCCTGGTCCTAGGCTCTATAAGCATAATAAATTTGATTTTGTTGACCCCATGGTGTTCTAGGATGATTTGTTAGACAGCCACAGGCAACTGAAACAAATAACTGGAACAGATTTTCTTTTCCCTAAAATCATAACAACCTACTCAATCAATGTGCAGCTTGGGGTTCACAGATGAATTCTAATGCTGGCGAGTGATTCCCAACCTTGAGTTCATAAACAAAATCAGAGCTTTCCTAGGGCTGAGACTGACTATAAAAAGAAAACCCCTTGACTTCAAGCCCAAGGGAGCCGTGTCCCTTAGAATTTATGAGAAGAACAGTTTCCTGAGACGTGGAGGGGTGACATCTGGTTTTCAGGCTCTTGGGCACACACGCAGATGCACCCTCTCACACAGTGTGGACTGGTTTCCTGTGTAGACAATGTGGGCTCGGTTTTCCGGAAAGGAGTTAGGCAGTTAGGAAATTCTCCAGTTGAGAATGCTCAACCTGGGCACTCCACCATGGGGCAGGCACCCTGGGCACCCCCAGTCTTGGGGTGGGTAGGCTTGGGAAGGGAAGGCATTGTGACATCCTGAGGAAGGCGGATGTCCCGGGCATCCTGCCCAGGCTGAAGGAAGTGGCCCACATGACACTCTGTGCAGTGCTGCAGGTTCTGCACCTCAATCTGTCGCTCTCAGGTTCCACTGTGGGATTTTCCACAGAAAAGTCTTTGTTCCTTCCATTTTGCCAGTATGAGTCTGAAGCTTGAGGGGCAGAAAGCAGCTCCAAGAGCCACACGGACATCAGGCCAAGGAACCAGGGATGGGGACCTCGTGCCTTTGTTGCTGGCCCAGAAGCCTCTGCGCTGGGCTCTTGCTCAGGTTCCTTATATTTGCAGAATACCGTTGGCAACTGCTTCTTCCACTTGCGACAGGTCTGTGGAGCTGGTAAGCTTCACATTGCATTGAAATTTGGTAGACAAAAGACTGGCCATCCCAGCAGATTCCAAAGCCAAATTCTCCAGGCTGGGAATGGTGGCATGTATCTGTAATCCCAGCACTTGAGAGGCAGGGGCATCACCACAAGTTTGAGATCAGCCTGAACTATTGCATACCAAGACCCCAACTCAAAAAAGAAAAAAAAAAGCAGGTTGTTATGGTTTGTGTCTAGCTGTCCCCCCAAAGCGTCAGGTAGTTAAGGGGTGGGGACTTCTAGAGCTTGTGATTAACTCATGATCCACTGGGATTATGTGTGATCCAAGGCCAGGATTATGAGTCTTAGTACTGCTGGGATTATAGGTGTGAGTACTACACCCCAGCCTGGGGCAGAGAGCCTGAATGGAATATAAGAGCCACAGAAACCTTCTTTAGCGATTATTCTTTCTTATCATTGTTGCTCTTCGGCCGCCATGAACTGCTGCTCTCTGCCATGTGGTCCTCTGCCTGGGAGCCAGCTGCGTATGGACTGAAACCTCAGTAACTATGAGTTAAATAAACCTTTTCTTCCTTCATTTTTGATGTTCGGTATTTGTCCCAGCAATGAGAGAAGAGTAACTAAGGCACATGTTCTTGGCAGATTTGAGCCTCCAAAGAGGCTCCCCTCAACAAGAGATGACCCAGATGGAGCTTGGCCACACGTCCTGAGACATGTGCCCCTGCTCACAGCCTCTTAGTAGGGCCGTGCCTGGTCCTACTAAGATGACCCGGCGAGGATCAAGTGTAGGAGCCTCCTTCAGCCTGCTTCAGGCTGATGCGCTGCTGGCAGGTGGCCTGGCCTCGGGTACCAAAGGGCACTAGGTCCCTCTTCTGCAGGCTCCAGCCAAACCCCCACCATCCCCCCACGTCAGAGGGTTGTGACCTTCTCTGCCAGGTGTAGCCCCTAGAGACAGGCAGGTTGGACCACAGATGGGGGGCGGGGCAGAAGCCCTCCAGGCTGCGGTGTGATGAAATTCTCCTCCAAGAGAAAGTGACACAGTGATCTGATTCATACCAGTAAATACGTGATTTACATTTAATTCGGAGTAACCTTTCTAGGCCCGGCGAGGTGTGAAGGAATGTGATGGGGCCAGCTCCAGAGGAGGAGGCCATTCATATTCATTAAGACCTGCACATTAGCCCGCTGAAGGGTGACAGCTCTGCCACTGCCTCCTCCCTCTGGCTAGGGTCATGGCTCAGGGCAGGCTGCTGTCACCCTGGCTGCCACCTGGGGGTGGAAGTGCAGGGCAGCAGAGGGCTGGAGGCTCCATGAGAAAGGGGGGAGGGGGGAGAGGATAAACCAGAGCCCTTCGTGACACGGTGCAGGGGGATGACACTCCAGATTGCTGCGTCGGGCGTATCTATCCCTCGAGGGCAGCCGGGAAGGGGCACGGATCCGGAAGGTGCTGATTTCCTTTGTGCATGTTTCCAAGGCTCTGGGAAGCCGTCGCCACTGCACATGGCCTGTGGTGCAGAGCACAGAGCTGGAGAAAGAAGATGGGGTCTTGGGGTGGTGCTTCCTCCTTGCCCCAGGGGGGCATTTGGCCAGGTTGGGTTGGCAGGAGTGGGGTCACCACTACTCATGGAAGGGTGGGGCCGGGGGGCAACAAAGTGAGCTAAGATAGTGTCTCCAGACCCTGGCCTACTATCCTCTTAAAGTCCCTGCCTGAGGTGACCGAGCTGTTTTGTTCCAGACACTGGAGGTGATTTGTACTTAGATGAGATTTCTTTTTTCAGCAAGACAGAGTCCCCATGGACCACCTAGCACTCTCCTGGGCCTTGGTGGGTTGGGAAGGGAATGCGGCCTGTGACCCTGGGCCCTTCTGCCTTTGCCAGGGACAGGGCTGGCCCAGAAGCCATGGAGAAGAGGAAGTCTATAAGGCTTCACTCTTTGCTGTCCTGCCACTTGGAAATAGGCCCAGGCTGACAAGAAAGATGGGGCATCAGTGGCTCAGAGGGGCACGTGAAGGTGTGTGGAGAAAGGAGTAGAGAAGAGAGCTGAGGACAGCCCAGGGGGTGGCCCCAGCTTCCAGGAAAAGGGCAAGAGCCACGTGCTCTGAGCCAGAAAAGAAATGTGTCAGGCAGGAGGAAGTGGTCAGTGCCATCCAGCCCGGCCCGCAGGCCACGGGGGATGTGGTGGGAAGAGGCCCTCACAATTTAGCAACGAGGAGGTCAGAGGTGGCCACCGGAGGCCAGCATGGTTGGCTGCAGCAGGGCCACGCCAGACCGAGTGGAAATCCACTGGGTACAAGGCTTGGCAGGGCCTGCTCCTGGGGGCCAGCTCAAGCGAGGCATGAGCAGTGACTGACCGTGACAGCAGGAGGGGCTGGCTTTTCGTCAGAACTCATGTCCCCCACGCATCATGCCACAGAACCTCAGGGTGGTAGCATGGGCAGTAATGGGTGGTGGCCTCGGAGGTCACTCACTCCCCTGGCAATGGAATGGGCTTTGCTCCACTGCCACCACGGTCCGGAGCGGGGCCTCTCTGCTTGCATAGATGCCTCCGGGACATAGGGCCAATGGGACAAAGCAGCCACCCCCACACTCAGCATAGGGCCCTGCTGTTTCTGTCTCCCCCTCCTAAGATGGGCTTTTCAGGACTCTGGGTGCCTTGTCCCTGAGCCCCACCACGCCCTCCACAAAGAGCTGCTGTGGCACGAAAGAGGCCCCAGTTTCTGTCTGTCCTTTTCCTCTCTGCATATAAGCTGGAATTTAGGAAAGGGAAGACTTGTGGGGCATGGAAACCTCATTTAGTTTTCACGAGAATTCTCCGCTCTTGGAAGGCTCTGGAGGCCTGGCTGGTCTCCACAGAGACAGAGGCAGGAGGCCACCAGTGGGGCTGAGTGGGCAGCCCTACACCCTGCCATGCTGCATCTGTCCAGAGGGGGCGTCTTCTGTCAGTTCACACAGGTGCTGCGTCCCCCCAGAGGTTCCGGATAGGATGCAGTGTGAGAAGCTGCCTAAGCCAGTCCTGGGCCACATGGGTCAGGGCGACCTCCAAGAACAGAAGCATGTGACAAAAACATTCTGGCAAGCAGCATTTGCGACTCAGGTGGCCTGAGCAGGGCTGGGAATGGAGGATTTTTAGCCCACAGGTCCCTTGGCAAGGACCTCAGCTTATAAGAGGGGCAGGGAGCAGCAGGGGATATAGACCCAGAGGTTCAGGGCCAAACAGCAGGAGATGCTGGCTCCAAGCTCTCGCGGGGGCACCTGGCCCAGGTCCCTTTTCACCTGCCCCAAAGCAAGACACAGTGCAAGTCTTGTGTCTCTGGGCTGGCCATGGAGCCAGGCTGGGGTTCTGCCAGCACAACCTCCCCTCCTTCCAAGATCAGGGGTCCCTTTTGCTCAGTCCCAAGAGCAGCAGGCACAGGAAACTTTTTTTTTTTTTTTTTTTTTTTTTTTTTTGGTACTGGGGATTGAACTCAGGACCTTGTGCTTGTTAGGCAGGCACTTAAGCTGCTATCTCCCCAGCTGGCACAGGAAACTTCAACCTCAGCATGGAAATTTCAACAGGAGGCGTCAGCTCCACCAGGGCGGGTGCCTCGCTCCTCCCTCCTTATTTTTAGTCGCCATTAGGGTAGCAAGAAGACCTGCACTCATTAACCTGTGTCACCAGGGAAGAATCTGCGAAGTCGCTGATGAGCAGTGCGTCCGGGCCTGCCCTGTGCTCCCAGCACATTATTTATAGCCTCCCTTCCCTCTGGTGAGTTAATTAACTCATGGGGGCTGTAGTGTTATAGCCCCGTGTCCCTGCTGAGGGTGGAAGGGGAGCCACCCATTGGGGCGGAGGCCGGTAGGAGCTTGGGCGTGGGCTGCTAGCTCCCCGCCCCTATGCCTCCCCCAGAGCAGAGCAGGGGGGTTGAGAGGTCTCTGGACCCCCACTGCACTCCTTAGAGACCCCAAGCTGAGGCTCGGGAGTTTAAGAGCCAGTCGTATGTTGGATCTCATACAAGGCAAACACAAAGCCAAGTTCAAAGCCAGCCAGCATACAGGGGCTGGATGGCCCAGGCTGAGGACCAGGTCTCAGGGCCAGCGGGCAGGGGGCCACTTCAGTAGGTGGTGCAGGCGAGGTGCCTGCAGAGATGGGCAGCAAGCTGCATGGGAGCACAGGGATCGATGTATCAGCGTGGACTCTAGGTCAGGACGGGGGGCGAGGACTCTAAGCTCACCCTCGTTCCCTTGCAGTTGGGGAAACTCAGACCGACAGCAGCAGCATGTTATCCATCCACTAATTTAGCAACAGAACCCAGGAGTTCCCCAGTGGGTAGGTGATTGTCCCCACCATGTCACAAAACCCAACAGGAATCCAGTGTGCAACCGGTAAGGCCAATGTCCCCCGATCGACGGTCACCTCTGTATCACCAGGAATACTTTGCCCAGTGCTAAGCACAGTGCAGGGTTCCCTTGCTGTCTGGGGACTTCCTTGTCCCGAGTTACCCAAGGAGGCAGGGACTGAGACCAGGGCCAGCAATGTCTCCCCCAGCACCCTGCCAGCACCCCAAGCACAAGTCCTGCGGAAATAGCACGCTGGCCATGTCACTGCAACTTCTGTGCCAGCTGCTGGGAGAACCATGCTGCCTTCCCAGAGGAACCCAGCTCCTAAGTCAGTCGACTTGACAAAAATGCACACAGGTCCACTCCTGTCACCTCTCCCATGCCCCTCACAAGCACAGGGCCCCCGACACCCATTGCCCTGGTCTGCAGCCCTGACCCTCAAGGGCCACTTATCTCCAGAGGGAAGCTATGTGTGGACTCCAGAGGAGCGGAGTCAGAGGGGGCCAGGCCTCGGGGCCACCAAGAAGGCAACATCATTTGTCTGGCCACATGGAGTCACTACCTGTTGCTTGCTGCAGCCGCAGAGCACGCATGACCTCACTGTCCTTCAGGGGCTCCATCCTGTCCCCCAGAAGTAGACTCCCAGGCTAGGCTCGGGGGCCGGTTCTCTGCAGCAGCCTGGAAAGCCTGCAGGCCCAGTGGCACCAGCACTATTCTGTACCTTGTACCACTTCTGCCATATTCATGACAACACAAACATCACAACTGCAGTGGGCAGCACAGCCTGGCTCTGTGCCTGAGGGGTTGTGTACTGCTTTGCAACTACCCCCAACCCTGTGGCCACCCCACCTGGAAATACAGCTTCCTGCACAAACCTCATTCTCCCCAGCTCTGGCCTCTTCCCTCATCCCCAGGGCCGAGACAAGTTCTCTGGGCACAGTTTGTGCCCAAAATTACCTCTGCAGGCCTGCAATTTGCCATTTGCACCTTTGAAATTGAGAGCAACTGGCTAATTGCCATAGCAATTAGGTAATTTCGGGTACAATTAGAATTGCTGAAAGAAAGCAGAGGAGAGGAGCAGGGAGGATGTGCAGAAGCCTACCCAGAGGCTGGGACAGTGACACCCGAGAGGTGGGCGCAGTGGAGGAGGAGGAGGGGTGACAACCAGGAACCAGGAAAGCACCTGTCCCGAGCTGGCAGCCTGGTGTGAGACAGTGGTGGCCCAGAGCCCAGCAGGAAGGAGCGGGGTGAGCTGAGGGGCCCAGGGGAAGGGGCATCACATCAGGGCCTGGGGAAGGGTTTCTACGGGTGAACGTAGGGAGATGCTGAGTGGCAGGGGTAGGGGTCAGGAAGGGACAGCACTCTTAGGAAGGAGTGGGAATGTTCCAGAATGATGTCCAGGCAGGAGCCATCCGCCACCCAAAGCTGTGGAGGACCTGAAGTGTAGCTGGTGTACCTGAGAAGATAGATGCTTTCATGTTATTTCAGTTAGTACCTTGCTAAATCCTTTACCTTTCACACTCAAGTATGAAAGGGCTGTGAGCCGGGCGTGGTGGCGCATGCCTGTAATCCCAGCACTCGGGAGGCTGAGGCAGGAGGATTGTTGTGAGTTCGAGACCAGCCTGAGCTACAAAGTGAGCTTAAAGCCAGCCTGAACTGCATAGCGAGACCCTGTCTCAAAAAGACAAAAAAAAAAAAAAAAAAGAAAAAGAAAAGAAAGGGCTGTGATGCCAGTACTGGCCATGGAGGGTGCTGCTCTCTTGCCACCCTACGCATTTCTGTGCCCTGCCGGGGGGCGGGGGGGTGCTCCTCCTATCCTCCTTGCCTCTTCCTCTGCTCTCTTGGATTCTTCCCAGACTCCTCTGCCCCTTCTGCTGCTGTACTAGAACCAAACCTTCCATCCACAGGAAGCTCCACAAGGCCTTCTAGAACATTCTTTTCTTTCCAGTGGTGAAGGCTGGCTTTGAAAGACTCCCCAGACCTCAGGCCCTGGGCCAGCAGAGATAGCAAGCTTTACATGGTCCATAGTCCCAGTGTGTGTGTGCACATGTATGAATCTATGCGTCTCCATATACATATGCATGTTCATGGGCTGCTCTGGGCTGCAGTCTGACACCAACAAGGAAGACCACGAATGCACCCAGAGCAGCTGCACTTCAGCTGGGCTACAGACAATGTTGCTGGCGAGCAGAGCCCTGAGTGAGGTTAAGCACAGGCACGGGCAAAGGTCAGCTCCCTCCCAGAGCTCCTGTCACACTGTGAGTTGTGAGTCCCCTGGGTCTTCAGTGTTTCCCCATGGTACTTGTCAGAGACCTGGCCGTGTCAGGTGGGTCATCCACGGGAGGGGTCAAGACAGCTTCTTGGTCTGTCTCTGTGTCCTGTAGGTATGGTGCGGGTCCAGGCAGACAGCAGGTGTCACAAGCCTGAGATCCTTCCCCCAGAAGTGGAGACGCAGCAGGTGACAGGAAGAGTGTGGCTTCATGAATTCATCCCCACGCCCCCTCCCTCGGGCCAGGCCATGGGACTGCCCCTGTCTCTCACACCTTACACCCAAGGTGCACATCCTCCTTTGTGACTGCACATGTGCACACACGCACACACACACACACACACGCACACACGCAGCTCCAGGTCACCTGTATAAATATCCACCACAGGGCACATAGTGTGGAGCCTTCCGAGCCCTGCCGAGGCCCCTTAAAAGAATCCATGAGTCGGGAGGTGGGGTGACCCACGGGACAGAGGAAAGCACAGCAGAGTCTGGCGCATTTAAAGAGAAAAGAGCTCTGTACAGGAGTCGTGGTTGACCTCAAAAGGAGCCCTGTGAGGAGCAGAGACGTGGACTTAGAGCCCTCACTTACACAGCCAGGACATGCCCATAAAGCCACTGGCAGAACTGGCTGATGGCGACTGCACCCTTGCTGGCATGGACATCTGGCAGGTGCCAACTGGGCCCCCAGCACCTACCCACCCCATTCCACCCCAAGCCCAGACCTGGTCTCCCATGGGAATAAATGCCTGCCACGCAGGGCTAGCATCTTGTGCCTGTGCCCTTCCTTAAGATACCATCCTGTCACTGTTCTCATCCCTACACCCCTGCTCCCCGTCCCGAGCCCCCTTTCCTGGAGCCCAGTGTGCACAGCAGGTTTCTAGGGCTGGCAAGGCAGAGGTGTCGGCGAACCACAAGCCATGCCTTTCTGGTGACATTTGGCGCGGGCTGGGGCTGTGGTCGGGCCTGCCACAACACCTCGGACTTAGAGAGAAACATACCACTCAGCCTGCTTCCTCTAAGGAGGGCGCTAGGAGAGGAGCATCTCGGGCAAACACAAGGGCCAGGAGCCCAGCCCTGGACCACACTATGCTGACTACAAATCCCAGAAGTCGTGAGGCCGACATCCTGAACGCTGCTGACACAGCACGCACAGAGCGGAGCACTGAGCTCTTAGAGCCCCTGTCATGACTTCACGAGTTAGGAGCCGTCATCTCCACGTCTCCCAGGAGGAAACTGAGGCAGAGTGCAGTCCACCTGGCTACTGAGCCCCAGAACCAGGATTTGAGCCGCTTTGGAAAACATGTGCTCTCAGGTTGCCCACCCTCTGCACCCCTCCCCCAGGGGCACAAGGGGCACGGCGGGGTGGAACCCACAACTGTTAGTGACTTACGGTTTCCACCCTGCACTGTGTGCCCCCGGGTGCTCGTGTAGCTTCTCTGAGCCTTGGTTTTCTCACCTGCAATGTAAGACATGAGGTCTGTGTGCAGGAAGTTTGAGGGGAAAAAAAAGCTGTGGGTAACTGGCAGGTGCTCGGGAGACGGAGGGCCAGAGGAGCTCAGCCTGAGCACTGCAGGCAGCGGGGGTAAACAGCAGCTCCCGGATCTCACCGCTCCACCACCTGACAACCCCGAGGCTCAGAAGCTGGTGCATGGGACGCGGGGGTCCATGAGGCATCCATGCCAGACACCATGCCAGTCACCCCCCAGTGAACCGCCCCCAAACCCACCTCATGCCCCGGCCCCACGGGTCCTCAGAGCCAGCTCCTCCTCTGAGAAGCAGAAGCCTCACCACAAAATGTAACCTGCTGCTCTCCTGTTGGGATCAGAAATGCTTCTCTTGTGGTTGAGGGGCCTGTGGACTGAAGAAGTCCCTAGGATAGCAGAAGAGCCTTACTTCCGGGAGGGCAACTCCCAGTACTCTCTGACAAGCTGTAAAAGCTGCATGGAACATTATGGGGACGTCCTGGTGATCGTACCCTGACTTACCTGGAAGGGCTCTGCTGTAGATTGGTTATGTCTGCCTTGGGCAGAAGCTATGGAGACACAGTATGTGTGTTTGCCATTCTGGATCTAAATACCTGCCCATGAGGCCCAAAGCCACTCTCCTCCCGTCCTCCCTCTCCTGCCCCCAAGGTCCCTGGAACAAGGACTCTGTCATCTAAGACTGCCCAACCGGGGACTTTCCCATGATCTCTGTCCCTAGTATTATTGTTCTGTCCCTGTGTGTTTTTCCTACATGATAAAGATCTAGATCAGGGGTTTCCGGTGGGAGGCAACATCTGGCAAGGACTGGAGACAGGGGAGGCTTTGGAAGAGAAAGGGGGAGGGCGGCTGTGTAGGCAGCTGGGGAGAGGGCTAGGGATGGGGTCGGGCACCCTGCAGTGCAAGGTACCTGCAGGCTGTGCAGGGAACCCTCTGCTTTCCCCTCTGTCATGGAATGATCTCTTGGCCTCTCTGCTCCCGCACCCCTAACCTCCCACACTGGAGTCCACCTGCATCGCCTCCCTCTGTGTGATCTGCAGAAGCTCCAGAGAACTCCCTCCACCCTGGGCCTCACCCTCACCGCACACATACTGGCTGGTCCCTACCCTGCCCCCCCACCCTTACAGTGCCGCTTGGACCCCACCTTCTCGAAAGAAGCCTCTCCAGCCTCCCCCAGCAAGATTCCCACACTGTCGCTCCACATTGTATCTTGCTCTATTTATTTAAATGACTCCTTTCGGGGGGTGGGGGGAGGTGGCAGCACCCAACCTGTTGAAAGCAGGAACTGGGTTGTATTCATTTCTTGAAAGCTGGCCAAGCATGGTGTCTGGCACTTTGTAAGTGACACTTCCGTGCAGGTTCCACCTTCCCTTGGTGTGGCCCCTGGCCAGGGCCTCTTGACTTCCCCACAGCCTAGCAGTTCAGGGTCTCAAGCACCTCTGGCTCCTGCTTCTCCCAAGCAAGTGACCTTGAACAAGCTACACGGCCCTTAATGTTCCATCTGCGGTATGGGATAGGATAGAACCTGCCTCACTGTGTTGCTGACCACGTCCTGTAGTGTCCGTAAGGTGCCGGGCAGGCAGGGGCTCCAGCAGCGTTCCTGCAGGCCAGGGGAAGCAATCATCTTCCGCATCATCATCCTGTTAGGGTGCCCTTGGCTGTCCCCTGCCTCTCATCACCTAGGAGCCAGGCTGCCTTCCCCAAAGAGCTGCCACCTACTTCCTGTCACACTGTCCTGGACACAAGGCTGCAAATGCTCTGGGTGTTCTTCACTGTCCTGACCTCTTCCTGGCCAGCTTTTGTCCCCTTCTCTGCCCATGGGCCTGGCCTCTCTTGTCCCCCATCTGATCTTAGCCCTTTCAAAGCTCTTCAGTGGCTAGGAAAGAACCAGGAGCCAGACGTGTCAGACTTTTCAAAAAGCCCTGCTAGCTGCTGGGCTGACAGATGCAGCAGGGGCTGTGGGCTGGGGCTGCAGCGGGAGCAGAGCTCTCCAGGAAGCGCAGGCTGGCTGACTGGTCTTGACAAGCAGGATGGACACGATCAACCCCACCGTCCTCTGCCCTCGAAAAAGGCCAGTACCCACCCCAGCCCTTCCTTGGAGACCAGCGAAAATAATACATTTAGACCTGCCAAACCCAATGGCTTCCGTCTGTCACGCTCCCTGTAAATAGCACCTCTTAGCAGAGTGCCTCGAAAATACGATTCCAAGCAGCATGGGGGCAATCATACATCAATCGAAGAAAAACATTTTTCCCCTTCCCTCCACCAGCCCCATAATTGCATTTTAAAACCGTTCCTGTGTTTCTGGGAGAGACACCACGGTACCTGTTGCTTTTTAACTCACAGCCGAATGGCACAGCAGAACGAGGCTAAACACAGCAAAGTTATTTTGATTTATTTCCTGACATCAGAATTTGGAGCTTGCTGTGGGGATTCAACCACAAGAAGACGAGCTGATGAAAATGTATTTTTCCCTGTCGTTACTCTTTTAAATAGACGGCTGTTTTATTCTTCCTTTTTGCCACTTTGCTGCGCTAGACAGAGCTTGATGGCACCCCCGGCACACAATCACTGCCTCTCAGAGTCAGACACTGCTGTCCCACCATCCTCGGGGGCAAACAGCTGCAAGACCCCCCAATACGGGTGAGATCTAAAACACTCCCCCGAATCTCATCTGTTCAGAGGTGGGGCTTCCGCAGGGATACTGGATCATGGAGCGCTATATCCATCCGTGGATATATCAATCCACTGGTCAATAGATTAATCCAGCTGATTGTGCTGTTAGGAGGCGGAACCTGGTTGGGGCTGGGTTCCTGCAGCATCTTTTAAAGAGTTATATTCTTGTCCCCCACTCCTCCCTTTCCCCTCTGTTTCCTGGGTGCTGTGGCACCTCTGCTCCACGCACAAGGTGAGGTCGGGCCCTTGTGCCAATGCCCACACATCCCTACCCTCCAGCTCTGGTGGACAGTGCACTGCGATGACCTGTGCAGATGGAGACCATTAAAGTAGCTTTCAGTGCGCACGACAGACCCCGCCTTCCCAATCCTGGGCAAGGATTTCCCACAGACCTGAATGGGGAGCCATGAGCTTTTTTTTCCCATGGGAACTTCTCTGAACCCAGTCTCCAGGGCATAGCTGGTAGGGTTGCCACCAAGATGCTTTTGTGTTTTGTTTTGTGTATTTGGTACAGGGTCTACAAGGTTTACAGGGTCTCACTGCCCAGATCAGACTCCCAGTGATCTCCTGTTTTCAGCCTCCCAAGCAATGGGATTACAGGTGCGTACCACCATGCCCAGTCTCAGTTGCCCTCTCAGCACACCCCCAGAAGCCCTGGGCATGTGACACAGGTGAAATAAGGCAATCGCCCAAGGTATGTGGTCACACATCTATAAATCCAGCACTGTGGAGGCTGATGCCTCCTTGAGTGCAAGGCCAGCCTGGACTACGTAGTGAGGCCCTTGCTCAAAAAAGCAAAACAATAAAAAGTAAGCCAATCTCAGCAAAGTGCTCAGAAGCACACCGCACAGAGGACCAGACTGAAGCTGGGATTTTTAAGCTCTTTTCTCTGAAGACCGCTGAGAGTAAGAGCTCCAGCCTGAGCTCCGGTGTCCTGGGTGCCACCCGTACCCTTCTTTGTGCACCACAGATCGTCGCCTATGCTGCTCCCAGGGTCCTGCACCTCTCTCCTCCTCCTCTGGCCCCACACAGGTGACCCTACAAGGAAGCGTCAGCCTCCCCCATCCCACCCTGGATGTGCTCTCTGAGGCTGTGAGCTCACCCTCCTGTGAGGCTGTGAGCTCTGTGCTGGAAGGCTGGTCCCATGCCACTCTGGGGAGCTCCCTGGAGACTCAGCTACAGAAGCTCCAGGCTCACATGCTGAGGATGTGCAGGTCAGCGGGCCATGAGCATCTACTGCCTGTCTAGAACCTGGGCCTGCCCAGCCGCCACACAGAACAACCCCACAGCGCTGTAACGCTGCAAGTGGTGCTGGCTCCAGCCTGCCCCCAGGTGTCTGATTCAGCCAGCCGTGGAACTGACGTGGCGGAGCTCAAAAATGCACCTTGTCATGTTCACATCTAGGTGTACCCCACCCCAAGCCTCACCTGCTCATAGGCAGGGGCTTTGGAAAGTGATTGGGTTATAGGGTTGCTATAGCCAAATATGATGTCTGGGGGCAGAGCCTGGTTGGATGAGGTGGTCCCTGAGGGCGGGGCCTGAAGGGTGCATCTCTCCCCCAGCTCCTCCCTCCTCTCCCTCTCTGCTTCCTGGCCCCCATCGTGAGAGCAGCTCTCCTCCAGCGCCAGGCCCTTCCACCGCACTGTACCTGCCCCAGAGCCAGGCAACAATGCAAAGGCTGGGACTTCTGAAACTGCAAGCCATATATGCTTTTCCTCCGCTAGGTTGCAAGTATCAGGCATTAAGTCTCAGTACCAAGGAAGTGACTAAGATACACTTCTAAAAGGGTCAGAAATTCCTCTGGTCTGAGCATAGTATAGTCATAGGGTACAGGCTTAGCCGCACTGGGTCCTGGCTTTCATCCCCAGAACCACAGTACCAGAAAAGAGAAACTCGTCAAACAGTAGGTGTGTGTTTGCTGGAAAGATAGGCCCGGGCCCAGGCTGGATGGCTGCTTTGGCCCCATCATGCAAGGCCAGCCCCGAGGCCCTCCCCAGGGACTCTCAGCCTCCAGTCTGGGGCTCCTGGCACCTGATTAGGTTGATTTATCCTCCTTTCAGAGCCAGAGGTATGGGAGGGACCCGAGGGAAGGAGGCCTGGGCAGCTGCTCAGGTCCCTCCCCTGGGGCTGGCTGAAGCGCATCAAGTAAAGGTCTCTGGAAAATAAGACAAGGGTTCAGCCCCTCTGGGCTGGAGTCTTCTCCAGTGGAAAGTTTCCAGGGAGCAAGGGCAGCTCTTGAACTTGGAGGAACTCATTGAGAAGAGGCCCAGGGAGTCCTCAGGGACGTTCTCTGATCAGAGATCTGCTCCTGCCCACTGGGCCCCTCTCAGGAAAGTGGCCTCTCTGGGGGACCCTGAGCAAGTTGGCTTTGGTTAGTTCTCCCTCTGGGGAGGCTGTAGAAGTGCGAGGGCTGCAGCTGCTCCCCGGGGCAGCCAACTACCTTCCACGCTGGAGCCCCAGGAGAACAAGGTCTCAGAGACCCTAGGGGACTTTCTAGAATGTGAGCGGGAAGGTTGGGCCTAGAAAGACAGCTTGGAGCCCATGCGGGGTCAGCCAAGGAGGGCAGGATGGAGTGGGAAGGTGCCAACCAGGGAAGCAGGCACCTTGCACACATACATGTGCATGTATACACAGGCATGCACTGGTGATGGGCTGGCAGCATAGGCCCAGACAGAGAACTGCCCTCTTGGCACAGGGTTTGAGAGGCGTGGGGGATTTGATTTTAATTTTTGGACAGGACTCAAATGAAGCACAAATAAGGCACCAGGGAAATAGAACCAGAAAGCCCACCTAGCGCCGGGACCTCACTGCGCTGGCCAGCCCTCTCGGCCCGCGTGTCCTGACACCATTTCCAATCTCTCTCTCTCCTTATCTGCCAAGCACAGAAAATAACCCCAGCGTGCCAACTTCCTGGGAGGACACAGCCGATGAGGCTCATGGAACAATCAATTACAAGCCCCAAAGACACGAGCAGGGCTGTTGTCTGCACACGTCTGGGGCAGGCTAAGCTTGGCCTGTGAGAAGGGACAGGCATTTGTCACTGGCAGAAAGGACAAGCCAGCAGCCAACATGTTAACTGGCAGTGTCTTAGAGCAGTCAGAAGTGTTGTCACTTCACAACGGGTCTCCAGAGACTCAGAGGTTAAAGGACTCCCTGACAGTCACAGGCCAGAGGCAGGAATGCCACTGAGGTGTGGCTCCTTCCAGACCCTTCACCCACCTGACGTGAAGGCTCCTATGGGAAGGTACTCTAAGCCAAGGACAAAACGAGCAGGCGAGGGTCCAGAACGTTCACTGTGAGGCCCCAGGGAACCGCTGCACCAGGAAGGCTGAGGTCTGCCCTGGGAAGGAAGGAAGTTCCTGGCACCTGCTATGTTCAGTGGCCAGGGGAAGAGGAGGTTGTGTGTTAAAATCATATCCACAGCCCCACATGCTAATTCACCGCTATTGTAACAGTGGTCTCAGACAGTTTAAAGGCTACCAGAAGGACTCTCTCCCCCCCTCTCCCAGGCTCTCCCACCTCTCTGCTTCCCAACCAGACCCTTTCTGATGCTCCCCACATCTATTACCAGCCCCGGGGTCACCTACAGAGAGAACTTGGGTGGCTCTGAGGTACAGGCAGAGACTGTGTGGCGTGGGGGCTACAGAAGCACTAGGTAGCTGCTGGGCTGGGGCTATCCCAAGGAAAGCAAGCTCACCTTCAGCCCACAGACCCTGGAAGGACCTCCTGAGGGATGGGCAGGGGTGGGGTCAGGTAGGGAAATAAGAGGATGACGAGCAGGTGATGTAAAAGAGAGAAAGATCGGGTACCAAGGCCAAGCCTGGACCAGCTATGGAGACATTAAGCAGCCACTGTGGACTTGAAGGAGAGAGCCAGCTGGGGGAACCTTTCCTGTCTCTGAGACAGCTCCACATTGTGGACAAGGGGAAGGGCTGGAAGGCAGGCAGAGCTCCCCACCAAAACTGCTACCATCCAAGTGGCCATGTGACCCTACACCCCTTTTGTGGTACAACAACAGCAGAGACGCCTACACAGCAGCCTCCCAAGGTCGACCCACAATGCCCAAGGGAAGGTGGCCCAGCCGGAGGGGAACCCACGCAAATGAGCACCGAAAAAGTGTCAGGTGCACTAGGGTAGAAAGGCTTCCTGTCCTGGTCTGAGGCCAGGCAGGGGTTGTGGGTGGTGGGCGGTAGGCAAGACTAGGCCGAGTTTAGCCCTGTCACCTAGGCATGAATAGCATCAAAGCTTCAGAGTCCGGGTTCTGATTCTTCCTCCCACACCCCGGGTGACCACGACTGGGGCAGGTGACTCCCCCTCCCTGAGGCTCAGTTCCTTCCCTGCTCTGCAGGTGGTGGCTGGAGAGGTCTCCCCAGAGCTCCAGAAAGAGTGGGGATGGGAGTCATGATTCCTTCCCAACCCCAGCCTGCAGCCAGCTCAGGGTCCCCACTGCAATGGCTGAGTTTTTCCCAGAGGGTGGGAATCGATCAACCAATCAATCAAGCAATCAAAGGAGGCTATCTAGAGCCCTGTCTCTGTATCACTTTCATCCAGGTCTTTTGTGGCCCTTTGGATTCATGAACAAAATAGCATCCCTCCCACTTCTAACTTTTCAAAAGGTGTCTACTGTCCCTCCCAAGAGGAGCTGCCTCAGGCACCCTCCTCTACACTGACCAGCTGAATGCCTATCTGCAAAGGGAACTTTCTCTTTCTTTTCTTTTTTTTTTTTTTTTTTTTTTTTTTTTTTTTTTTTTTTTTGTGGAACCAGGGATTGAACTCAGGACCTTGCACTTACCAGGGAAGCACTTATTCCACTGAGCCATCTCCCCAACCCTTTAAAAGGGAACTTTCAATGTGTGGCATCACCTGGCCCAGGGTCATAGGAGGACAGGAGTCTGACCAAAGCAGGCCATGTAGCTCACCAGCCTGCTCCAGGCCAGATGGGATCAGAAGGTGGCTTGCCCAGGTCCCTCCCCTGGCCCTTCCTTCAGTATCCCAAGCATGGGGGGGACCCCTTGGAGCAAGGACCCCACAGCTCTGATCCCCTGAGGCCAGCGTTGATGGCAGGGGCCCAGGGCTATGGCGGATCAGACCCTGAGGACAAATAGGACTCTTGAGAGGGCTGGGAACTCTTTGCTAGGGCTCTCTGAGGATTTGAGTCCCTCCTGGGACAGGTACAGATACACAGGATCTGAAGCTACCCAGATGGGGGGCCAGAGGGTGTGGAGGTACTAGCAGGCTGGGGTGTTGGTGTCCCTACAGGGGGCTGACGTGAACAGAGCCTGGAACTCCTGGGACTCAGGAGCAGACTGGGTGGCACCTTCCTAAGCATGACCCGGTGGTCCCACAAAGTCAGGGCTGTACCCAAGATGTCCACACCAATGCCAGCCTTCCCACCAACCCGTGCCAAGAGGTCTGAGAGGCTGGCTAACTAGTATAAGCATATATCCTAGAAAATGTAACTGCATTGTGAAAACATTAAACAAACAGAGGACACTCGGCAGAGCCCAGCCTCTGTCTGCCCCGGTCCCTCTGTCCAGGGCGCCTTCTGCAGGCCACTACTTAGCCAGCTTCACAACTTTTTTTAGGTACGAAAGAAGTGTGTGTATGTGTGCACATGTGAGCTTGTGTGTGATCGGCACACCTATCCCCTTCCTGTCTGCGTGCATGCAGTGGTGGCCCAAAACACGATCCACGCATCACATTTCGGCAACAACAGCCCACATGTGTGGCAGTGAGGATTACAACGGAGATGAAAAATCCCGGTGGCCAGGCGACCCTGAGGCCATCCTGAGGCTGCGGCGACATGCGCTCTGCACCCGCTTGTGGTACCACAGCAGGGACAAACCCACCACACAACAGTTGTGTACTGTGCGTGAATCTTGATAATGCTAATCAGATTTGTGTTCTGGGTGTGCTGTGATCTACTTACTATGCCATGCTTTTCTCACTAGAATGTTCTCTTACTTAACAAAAGAAAAATTAAACTCAGGGCCCTTTGTGCGGGGCTATATCCACAGCTCTTTTCAAAACACAAACTTTTTTTTGAGACCGTCTCATTAGGGTAGTAAGTTGCCTGGGCAGGCTTTGAACCTTTGACCCTCCTGCCTCGGGCTCCCAGAGTGTGGACCATAGCCTTGCACCACCAGGATCTCTTTACCTGATGTTCAAAAGGTGTATGAATCCTTGGACCCTGTGCTATAGCTGGGGTCACCCGCACTCCGCCAGGTGTCACGCAGGGGTTGTCCCCAGAGCGGGCCCTGGTCCCTCTCCTGCCCGCCCCACCTGGCAGCCACTGTCCCCAGTGCCCTGAGCAGCACAGGGCTGCCACACATTTGATCTTTCTCAATCTGGTGGTTGAAAGAGGGACTCTTATTGAAGTTTTAATTTGCATTTCTTTTATGAGTAAGGCTGGGGAGCTCTTCATATATTTACAAACCATTTACATATTCTTTAGAAAGCTGACTTCCCAGATTCTGTCCATTTTTAAATTGGATTCCTTTCTTTTTTTTTTTTTTTTTTCTTTTCCCTTGTTGGCCAGGTAAAAACATTCTGCACCCGGAAGAGGTGAGCCGCTTCTTTGCAGCAGCTGCTGCAGGTCTGCGCCCGGGTGAGCCTCTTGCCGTTAAGACTCTGGGTCACACATGGCCTTTGAATCCTCAAAGGCAGGGAAATAAGCAAGTTCCTAGTCCACAGTGTGACTCAGGCTGGAAGCCTGAGGGCCACCCTGGGTTTCTGCTCCAGTCTTGGGATTGAGGTCTGAAGTTCTGAATGATCAGAGAGGAGAACTTGGTATACCATGTGATGAGAAGGCTGGGACAGGGACAGAGCCAGAGAAGAGGCCGTGGACCAAGGACAGACAGCGGATGCCAGGGTTGCTGCGACAGGGCTCTACTGCCACCTGCTCCAGGGACCAGGTCTCCCAAGGCATTCCCTGCAGGGTGGCCCACGTGCCCCGCCAGGGCCAAGGGGGCTGGGTCTCTGTGCTAGAGCTACAGTGGGCTCAGTGCCCTTGCAGCTGAGCCAGCCAGGTTTCGGGAGGCATGTGCCAACTTGCCGTGTCCTGGGAAAGTTCCAGAAGAGAGACGTCATCATGCAGGTCCCCAGAGCTCTGCACACACTTGCCCCTCACCCCACACGCTCACTCCATCTCCTCCTCCTCCTTGTGGGGCGAGTGCCAGCACTACTTGCCCATTGGCAGCTGAGAAAACCGAGGCAAAGCTTCAGGAATGTGCCCACAGGAGTTGAGGCGGACCCAGGAGCAAATAGCAGCTGCTCCATACCAGAGAGCCCAGCCCATGTCTAGCACTGGAGCCCAGCTGGGCATGACCCAGTTCCCTCCAAGGCTCTGCCTGCCTGTTGGACCTGGCCCCTGATGTGTGTTCTCCCAGCACCCAGCCTAGAGCCAGGGCAGGTGGCAGCTGACTGGGTTATCGCTGCATTTCCAAGTCACACCCCTCCTTCTGCTTCCCCGGATCACTGGCCCAGCAAGAGATGGCGGCGACCCTCTTCTCCGGAAGGTGGCTTTGCAAAATGCCAGCCCTGACCCATTGCTTTCCTGGCTGAGGGGAAGTCTCTGTGTCCCTGGACTTGGCCTGTCCCGGAGGCCCTGCCCCCTTCCGCCTATGGCTTTCTCAACCTCAGTCCCCCGTGCCCAGAAGCTCAAAGTGTGCCTGTCTCCCGCCCTCATAAATGTCTTGGATTCATTTGAACTGACTTCATTCGAACTGACTGAGTTGAATGGAATTGATTTGAATCTAATTGAAGTACATGGAGTTGAATCCAGATTACAGGCCTCAGCAGAGCGTGTAGAAACTGAGTTTTGCTGCATGCTTGTCCCACATCAGAAAGGCACAAGGCGATGTGACCCTGCGTGCCCATTTTCTCCTCAGGGAGTGGGTGGGAGGTGAGAACAGGGAGCAGGAGGAAAAAGGGGCCATGCGGGGCTCCAGGATGGCTTCCTTTGGAAAATAGCCCCATCTAGGTGATTCCTGGGAAGTCCCAGGAATATAATGCCCCAAAAGCCTCATTGCCATAAGCTAACTGGAAGCCCTCAGAAGGCTCTTCCCTTGCTCTGATAGCACGTGGCAATCACCCGTGTCCCACCTCCACCACTGGCTGGGAGTCCTGGCACAGTCAGGCTTGGCTGTTCACAACCTCATGGCAGCTTCCTCTTCCAGGCCTCCTGGCCTCCAGAGCATGCATCCAGTGTCAAAAAACCTGCTCCCTTGTGTGTGTCCCCATCCTGTCAATCGTGCCCCTCACTCCCGTATCCAGCTAAGTTCTGTTCCCTTTCAAAGGTAAACTCACATTAAACTCTAGGGAACCATCTCAAGACAGCAAGAAGAAGGTTAAGCAGGACCTTGAGTGTGAAAGACTTTTCTTACGTGTCTTGAAAATGCACCCAGTTTCCGCTGGCCCTGGACTCCTTGTAGAGAGCACCTGAGCTGTGAAGGGTTCTGTGTCCAGAGACACAAACTTTCCCACTCTCACTGGGGTGAGGTTAGGAATTCCCCAAGTGCTGCCAGGCCTGCTGAGTCCACAGATCACTTAAAAAGCTCCCAGGAAACCAGCTGGAAAAATCACCAAGCACCAACAGGAGCAGTGCCACTGGCCCCCAGGTAGGGGCTGGGCCAGGACAGTATGATCTGACCTGATAAAGTCTCTGGGTTCGGGGGAGTAAGCATGGGGGGCCATGTCCACTCCTGAATGGTGCCCACAGCTCATTTGCAAAAGGATCTTTTAGGGCTGAGTGCTGGACAGAAAGTAAGGCTGGGGTTGAACAGCGTTGAGTCCCATCTGTTGGCCGTCAGGTCCTGCATCCCCAGAGCTGCTGGGACAGTGCCGAGGATAGCAATGGGACCATATAATAGCAAGGCCAGAAAGACCCTCAGAACTCTGCTAGACTGGACTCCAAATGACAAGCAGCACAGAGAGGGCAGTAGATTCATTCAAGGCGAATAAAGAAACTTACTAGGTGATCAAAGCTAGAAAGCAGCCCCCCGGATTTGTTCCACCATGCTGCTACATGGCTCCAGGGGCTATCACGCCTGCCTGTCCCTTCTATACACTGTCCCCGAGGCAGGCTGAGTGGGGGCTCGTGGGCAGATGCGGCTGGCCTTGCAGAGCTGGGAATGGGTAAGAATGAATGACATAAGAATGAATATTTACAGGATGCAGGATTTCCCATCCTGTGCTGTGGTCCGTGCTGAATCTCGTGCCGCAAGCACTCGCCTCCGCCGTATTTCTTTCAAGATGGAGCTGGCTTTGTGATTTGTTCTGTCCACACAGATGAGGCAGAAGTGACACTGGACTGGTTCCAAGTCCAGCCCCAAGCATGCTGTGTGCTTCCGCACTCTTTCTTAGAAGCTAACCCTGGCTGTGTGCAGAAGCCCCTACCCTGCTGGAGGGTGAGGAGATCTGAGACTCCCTAACTCCCAGTTTACCTCCTGCCAGCCTCCGCCTAAGTCAGCCAATCACAGAAGGAGCTGAGAATTCCTGACCCTGCAGAGCCTCAAGAAATACTGGGTGGTTGTTAGTTGAAGCTGTTAGATTTTGGTGGTCAGTTATGTAGCGTGGTTGACCCAGAAAAACTTTGGCAGTTCACAGTTACCACTACAGCACAGCCTCACAGCTGTGGTTCAGAGGTGGCTCCCACTTTGTGGGTGAGGAAACAGGATCAGACAGGGCTTGAGATCTCTGTGGTCACATGACTTATGATAAGCAGGACATCTGGATGCTGGGCTGCCACATCCGCCTACTTCCTGCATTCTTCCTACCAACCTCACTGCCCACTGGGGTTTGTAAGCAATTCTAGGACTCTTCCTCCTCACCTTTGTCTGTCTCTCTGCACCTTCCTGATTCCAGATTCACCTCAGCAAGGAGAAGGAAAAGGAAGAAGACCTGCTAAGCCAGGGGCATCGGGGCACATCTGGCCCACAGCTCTGGGTCTTCTCTTTGGCATTCAGATGTGATACCCACAGGAGAGGACAGACCCCCTTGGAGATGAGATCTCAGGATGGTGGAGGAAGTGCAGGGTGGTATTCCCAAGTCTGAGAAGTCTCAAGAGGCCTGCATAGTTGAGACACTGATCTGACGATCGGAGGCTGGGACAATCCTCCATGCCAACACCCACGCCAAGGAAAGGCTCTGGAAAGGAATCCTGATGCCTCGCCCTGACTGGCCAAGCAAAGCCAGCTCCAACTCTGAGCCTCTTTCTCATCAGATGCCCTGGAGGCCTTTGGGATTCAACATGATCCACAGTGGTCCAGAACTTATGTGAGGTCTGGGCCACTGCCAGATTTTGAGGCTGCCAGTGTATAAGGAGACAGAAAAAAATGGCAAAACAGAACATCAGAAATTCCACTGGTGGCTCGGTGGAGAACAGGAGGAGGAGGCAGGAAACCTGCTGGCCACCTGTCAGGATGGAGGTCGGCTGGGCCCAGAGCCAGTGCCTTCGTGGTCTTGGGTTCTGAGAGGAAACGGAGCCCGGCTCCTGTAGGCAGCACGGATGCCTGGTTTGCTTCAGAGCTGGACTGACTAACACTGTGTAACAGCTATAATAAAACAGATCATGGGAAATTTAATGGCCCGCGGTGGCAATCACTGAATTATTTATGCTATCTCGGCCTCTTCTGAACTCTCACGTGCTCTGCTCCCAGCACTGCAGCCCCAGCCTGGCAGTCTGCAGGCTGCCAAGTACTGGGGCCTGGAGAGAGCCTGGGACCCAGGGCCAAGAGGCTAGAGATTTCTGAGTACCTTGTGAAAAAAAAAAAAAAGCCGCCTGCTTCCAACCTCTCCATTTCATTTTCTCATCTGCCAAATCAGGGCTTCTCTTGGGTGAGCGAATATCAACTTCCACTCCTGCTGCGCTATTTATTCACCACTGACTTGCGTCCTTCCAGCCATCCCCAACCCTGACGGGAGTCTGCCCTGATGGCACCTTCATTCCCATTTTCCAGATAATAAAATAAGGCCCCAAATTGGAAAAGACCTCGGGCAAAAAGAAAAAAAAAAATTAATTTGTGATACAGATCGAGTATGCAGAATTTAACTTCTCTCCATACCAAAATCCTATTGGAAAAAGTGTCAGAAAAGACAGAGGACCACTGGGCGAGCGAAGTCATTTGAATACACAGAACAGCTGGCCTTGGAGCTCACCCGCTGGAAAAAATCATGAGCAGAAGTCTCGGACCAGAACGAGGCTGTCTGCGCAGGTGTGACTGCACCCTGGCGCTTCCCGACCTCATCTATGTCCAGGGTACAGGGAAGGCAGAGGTGTCTACGGAGAAAGGGAAGCTACTCTTTCCACTGTGCAGGTTACTGTCACCCATACCCACGGGACTCTTGCGTGGAAGGGTGAGGGCAGCATCATGGGGATTCACCCCGGTTTCTACACGATCTCCCACATGTGACCCTACACCTCCAAGTCACGGCAGCCGAACCCAGAGCCACACAAGTGTCAGACACAAGGTCTGTGGTCTGCGGTCTGCCTCGAGGCTCCACACACTGCCTTGGAAGTGCTCACTGCGTGTTTCTCCCCGTTCTCTGTGCGGTTATTTAGCTCTTGTTTTCCTAACCCACAACCTGAACCCCACACCATGTTGCCTTCATTAAGCTACCTTCATTCTTTTCTTTCTTTTTTTTTTTTAAGTAAACCTTGATAGGGCTGGCCAGATAGCTCAGCACACTAAATCACCCACTTAGGCAGGTACAGGAACTGTGATTCGACCGCCGGAAGGCCGTACCGGCCTGGGTGTGGTGGTGCACGCCTGTAATCCCAGCGCTTGGAAGGCTGAAAACAGGAGGATCACTACAAGTCCGATCTGTGTAGTGAGACCCGGCAGACCCTGTACTAAATACATTTTCTTTAAAAAGCCTGATAATTATCGCAGTTTTGTTGTTGCTGCTGCTTATTAGAAATTTAACACGTGTTCCTAAAATAACCAGAATTTTAGATTGGGTTTCTTGTTATTTTTGCTAATGCTCTGATTAGAATGTGCTGTAAAGTTTAAGTAGTTTATCCCTAGCCCCATTTCCACGAATCCTATATTACATCTGGTGCACGATTTGGAACTGTGTAAGGACTTAGGAGATCTCACAGATTAAAAGCTCCTAGCACTGAAGCATTGCAGACCCCGGAGGAAAGGCATCGTAATGCCAGCAACTGCGGCAGGGGCAGATCTCAGCTTGTACCCCGAAGCAGCCTCGCCCGGACATCTCCAGGACCCCGTCCCAGCTAGAGAGCTAGGCGGGAGCCTGTTTCCAAAGCAGCTGTGTTGCTCACCAAGGCAAACGTCCACTCCCACCAAGTTACCCATCAACTTAGTTATTTACCTGAGCATTTTAGCGGCTGTCTTGGGATCACTAGGTTTTTAGGAAGATCAACCACATAAAAGAGAAAGGCAACGTAGAGCAACTGAGAAGAAACGGATAAAGCAAGTGACAGAACAGGCCTGATATTAATTCACTGGGAAGGTGCTGTACCGGTAAGACGAAAGCTGCTCCTCTGAGAGGGAAAGAGAATAAGCGGAGAATAGAAAGGGTTTGAGGAATTTAAGACATGCTAAGTAAAACACAGGGCTGAATAAAGGTGCTGGAATCGAAAAGAACACTGAATCAGAGTTCTGGACAATAAAGTTGAGAAAATGTCTCAGAATATAGATTAAAATGTCAAAGCAATCCTTTAAATGAGTAGAGATAAAAAGAGATAGGGCCTAGATTCCAGAAAACCAATCTCCCACTAATAGGAATTGCAGAGAGAGGGAGAAATAAAGCTGTGAAAGGGAAGGGATAATCAAATAATAAAATAAAATCTTCTCAAGCTGAATCTGATAGAACCCAAATTCAAACCACTCAAGGAGAAGGAGAACATACCGTCAAACATGGCTCTTGGGTGGCCTGCATTCAGAGGCCCCGAAGTGGGCGGTCAGCGGTCCAGTCTGCCATTCTTTCTCTCCCCTCCACAGCCCTCTTCCTTCTTCCTTTAGGTTGGGTTCATTCCAGGGCAGGTTCTCTACGTGCGGTGGCTGAGAAAGGCTCAAGAAAGTTCCCATCATACTTCATCCTTGTTCCAATCCAGAGAGAAGAACAGAGCTCTCTCCCCACCAAGGAGCAGACCAACTTTCAAAACCACTTTACCCAGCCCAACTGGAGACACGCACGTCGCCTTCACCCCACCTGCTCCCACCCCTACCAGGCATGCCCCTCGACAGGAGGGACCCTGCAGTGATAGCCACCTGAGGCAGGGAGCGAGCAGTCCCTCTCTTACTAGATGTCCCAAGTCTTGCAGGATGAGCAGTTGGGTTCCCAAGAGGAAGGGGAACAGACTAGACCAAAACCGGTAACTATCTGCTAGCTCACCAACTAGAACAGGTGTAATAATAAATGACCACAACGTCACACACTTCTCAGGAAATAGGAAAAATTTCTGAACGCTAACAATCAAGAGGAAGTTAAGCCAGACATATGCCTGTAATCCTACCACTTGGGAGGCTGAGAAGGAAGGATCAGTTCAAGTTCAAGGCTAGCCTGGGCTACACAGTGAGTTCAAGGCCAATCTGAACTGCATGAGACCCTGCCTCAAAAGGCCAAGGAAAAAAAAAAAGGAGAGGAAGTTTTTTTATTTTTTTATTTTTTATTGAGAAATTTCAAGGAGATAGTTTCAAAGCTGATTAATAGGACAGTTTCAATAATTAATACATTGTACATTGTTACCTTCTTAGTGTTATCCATAGTACATGAAGCAGATAAGATATCCTGTCCAAACGCTGTTAGTACAAATTTTCTCATTGAATTAAGAGAAAGCAGCTATATATCTATCCTAACTATTCTGTATATACAAATACAAAATGGTCTTTCCTCTGTACCCCCTTTTTTGTTTAGTCCTGTCAGAGATGGGTATTCCATTGGCATCTAAATACTATAGGTGCATGAATTCAGCAAAACAATCCAACACAGTCCAGCAGTCCACAATAGAAGCGAGTTATCTGCAGAATTTGTTGACTTAAGCCCTTCACAGCTTGGCATATTAATATGGCTTTACTTTATATACCTCATTTTTATACTTTTCTGCTGTACGTTAAGACCAAGATAAAGCAAGACCTATATAACAAGAAATGCAACTTTTGTATCAGATAAGGTCAGTCAGGTCCCCTCAGGATTTATCCTGTAACCCTGTACCTCACTCTGTAGGTCCTTTGCCAACGTCAGCCTTGTAGATGAGTTACAGCCATTGCTTGACCAATTTGCTCTCTGTGAAAGCCTGAGAGAAAGTTTTCTCTCCATGTGGCTCTCCTTAGGCACACTCTACATCATCAATTGCATTCCTCTGTGGCTCCAAAAAAAGAGGAAGTCTAAAAATTTCTCAACTGAAAAAAATTAGGGTTCTTAAAGAGAAACACTGGCCAAAGTTACACTGGATTTTCATTGGCTGTAGCATTCTGAGGAGAAACCATTCACACTCCTGCCCCTGTCAGGCACATTTCTAAAAATATTCCTTCAGGATATACACCACCAGAGCAAAAACTGAATCCAAGAGAGGAAAATAATAGATTTAAAAACTCAAAGAATTAACTCACAAGAAGAGTTAAAAAGGGTATCTGTAACAGCTGCATAGCTGGCCCTGCAGGCAATTAGCACCAACTGAAACAAGAAATCAGAGGACACTAGGAGAACGACCTTGAGAAGAAAGCAATGCCCAGATCCTGGGAGGAGAAGTGGGAGTGCAGAGGATCATGGTGGAATCAAGCCAGGGGGCCCTCAGAGAAATGAGAACGGAGTGCCAGTGAGTCTCATGGGAAGACAACGGGCCATCTGGGGAAGGCGGTCCAGGTGGCCACACGGGGAGCTGCGAGCTGGCAAGATTCCAGGCCAGACCCCCAAACCACCCACAGCCCGCCAGCCCTTGACCTGGCAGTGCGGGAAGGAGCATCAAAGCACGCGTTGCATTCATGCTTTGCCTGGTGCTTTGTGAAGAACAAGCGGAGACTTCCTCCACAGTGGGTGAGCTCCTTTTGAAGGTGACTGAGTCCTTCTGTGATTGTTCCTGATGAGGTATCCTCAAGGTAGGCTGTTTTTGAATGACACAGTCTGTGCTCCAGATCTACAGGTTCCACATCCAAAGAGTCAACCAAGTATGAACAGACGATATCCCACAAGGCTGCTCCTATACTCAGCGTGTATGGACTCTTTCTTGTCACTGTTTTCTAAACAATATAGTGTAGCAGTTATTTACATAGCTTTTATGTTTCATTTGGTATTCTAAGTAATTCAGGGGTGATTTAAAGCATGTCAGAGAATGCACATTTTACACAAATACTATACCATTTTGCACAGGGGACTTAGATATTCATGGGTTTTGTTATTCACAGAGGGCTTGAGGCCAAACTTCCCCCACCCCGATAGCAGTGCTTGATTGTGTACGCACAATCCAGTCTGTTGATTTGTTCAGGATGGGTTGTATCTCCTGATTTTTATGAGAGATTATAAATTATACCTAAACAGCTTCAGCCGGGCGTGGTGGCACAGGCCTGTAATCCCAGCACTGGGAGGCTGAGGCAGGAGGATTGTTGTGAGTTCGAGACCAGCCTGAGCTACAAAGTGAGTTCAAGGCCAGCCTGAACTGCATAGTGAGACCCTGTCTCAAAAAGGCAAAAAAAAAAATAAATAAATAAATAAAATAAATAAACAGCTTCAACTACTTAGTTTCTTTAACATTTTAAGATAGCTCAGTAGAATATGCGCTTGCCTGGCAAGCATAAGGGCCTGAGTTCAATAGCTGGATCCACCAAAAAAAATTCAAAAGAGAAAGAAAACTTAGGGTGTGGTGCACATGCCTGTAATTGCAACACTCAGGAGGCTGAAGCTTGTGAATTCCCACAAATTCAAGGCTAGCAGAGGCTATGTAGAGAGACCCTGACTCAAAAACAAACAAATAAATAGAAAAAAAAAAAAACTTATAAAAGCATTTCCACCCCATACTTGGGGATTTAACCCAGGGACTATACATTGAGAAACATCCCCAATTTTTAATTTTTTACCTTGAGACAAGCTCTTACTACGTCACTAAGTTGCTCAGGTTGGGCTCACACTTGGGATCCTCCTGCCTCCGCCTCCCAGAGCTCTGGAATTACATGCATGGGTCACCATGCCTGGGCTCAATATCGCTTCTTTCAAAGAAAACCCATGTGAAGATCCCTCATTCTTTATCTCTATTTTCAGTTTATTTTCCTCTACTATTGCCCAATAAGAGTAAATAGTATCTTTTTTTTTTTCTTGAATGTTAATCGGCATCCTCTGGATAAGGATACTGGCAGAGTGGGGTCTTCTCTTTCTTTCTATTTCCATATTTTTATATCCTAAACTTCTATGGCTGGAATCCAAATGAACAAGAAAACCAGAAGTGGAGCTGCGTACACTCAGGGCCGGGGCACAGCGAATACACACGAGCTGTCAAGACCCTTGCTGAGCGTTCTGTGGAGCACGTGTGAGCCAGGAACACAACAGTCGTCACCCGGCCTGGGCCTTGAGCTGATGTGGGCAGGAGAAGGAGGGGTTCTGTCATATCGTTTCGTCCTTATTCTGCGCTGTGTCTCTTTGGCGGTGTGCCTGCAGTAATTTAATCATCTAAACATTTCTAACAGCAGTGGCAGAGGAGGGCTCAACCCCTGAGCCTCTGAGGTGACTGAGAAAAAGCCATCTCGCTCCCTGTTTCCAAGTGAAAGAGACCTCTTTGCCTAAACCCACTGAGGTCCCATGAACCCTGAGGGGACAGAAAAGAAGACCCGCTGTGGCCCCGATGTGTCCTGGAGCAGTGCCAGTGTAGGGTGAGGGCCCACAGCGGCCAGCACCAGGGAAGGGAGGCCCTGCCACCTGGAGCGTGGGGTCTCCGCCAGGAAACAGCAGGGTGGCGCCAGCCTTTCAGGCTTTCCTGCAGCCCAGTCAGACCCCGCATAGCCTGATTACACTGGCATCTTTATCCCAGCCCTGTGGCTGGCAGCAATTCCGACCACACAGTCACCCTGTCATCTCCAACACAACCTGCCCTGCCGGAAGCTCCTGGGCTCCTCCACCACACTCCCTCCACCCCCGACCGAAGCTGTGCTCCCTGAAGACTCCCAGTCCAGGCTTCAGGCCCCCTCTACCACCCACTGCACGGCCCGAGACAGCAGTCGCCCTGGACTGCCCCCACTTCCGGCCTCCCACACCTCGTTAGTGACGAAGCCCCATCTGCTTCCAGATATCCTTCCTCTATCTCAGGAGCCCACGCCCTCCTTCCCCATCCATCTGGATCTCAGGGTAACTCATAGCTCTCCCAGGGGTCCTCCACTTCCCCGGCGCCCATTCCACCACCACCCTCCTTCTCTGCAGCCCCTTCTCCCAGAGCAGCTCTAGAAGATGAAGACCTGCCGGCTCCGCCTTCTCCTCCTCTGGGTGTCACCCTCTCTAGAATCCCTTCACTCCACTAAGGAAGAACAAGCCGTCTCCAACCTCCTCTGCTGCCTGAGGTCCAGCCAGGGTCAATGGCCCTGGCTCTGTGAGCCCTGCAGGTGCACTGTCCTTTCCTGCCTTCACACAGCATCATACCTACTGCTCTGTGCACCAGAACAGTCACCCTGCTGCCTCCTCCTCTGGCTCACCTGGCAGCATACAGTTCAGGTGCTGCAAAGGCTTTCTCAGCCATCGGGATCCTCTTTAGGCACCAATAATAATGGTAGATGACTGACTTTTAATACATCCTTATCCACCACTGGCTTGAGACTGAGGGCAAGGGCTGACACACAGGAGGCGTTGGTGGGTGGATGGATAGATGGATGAATGGATGGATGGATGGATGGACAGATGGATGAGTGGGTAGATAGATGGGTGAATGGATGAGTGGACAGCAGGATAAATGAGTGGATGGGTGCATGATGCATGGATGGATGGATGGATGGATGGATGGATGGATGGATGGATGGACAGAAGGATATAAATGGATGTGATGGGTTAGGATGGATGAATGAATGTTCGAATGGAGTTGAATGAATGCAAGGGTCAGAGGAATGGCTGATTGCAAAACTAAGTAAGTGAGTATCTACATAGGAAGGTCAGACTCCTGTAGCACTTGGTAAGCTGGAGGTAAAAGGCAGGAAACTAGAGAGGCCCAGGGAAATGGCACCACTCCTGGTATCAGACTCACTCAGACAGTGTCGAGTTTCAGTGTGGAGTGGTGGCAGCTGGCTTGGCAATTTGCTCTCATTCCCTGCTGACCCGAGAATAAGAATGTTGGGGGCAGTGTGTTACAGATGCAGCAGTAAATTTCTTGCAGGTTTGGAGGGCTTTCAGAGCCTTAGGCCCAGGCTGGCCACCAGGAGTTGACAGAGCCACCATCCAAGCATGTCTTAGTAGGGAGGGAAAGGACCATTCATTCCAGGTCTCAGAGGAACAGCTTGCTGGAGGGAAGGTGACAGGCAAGGGACACTGGAGAAATGGAGGGGGCAATGTTGGAAGACTTTGAAATCACAGGAAAAACTCTCTGGGAAGCAGAGCTCTGCAGGATAGATGGATGGATGGATGGATGGATGGATGGATGGATGGATGGATGGATGGATGGATGGATGCATGGATGGATGGATGCACTGATGGATGGATGGATGCATGGATGGATGGATGGATGGATGGATGGATGCACTGATGGATGGGTGGGTGAGTGGGTGGGTCGATGCATGCATGCATGCGTGGGTGGATAGATGCATGGATGGATGCACAGATGCATGGATGGACAGAAGAATATATGAATAGATGGGATGGATGGATGAATGGACGGATGGATATATGCATGCATGGGGTGGATTAATAAATGTGTGGATGTACAGAATGATATATGAATAGATGAGATTGATCAATGGATGGGATACGATGGATGGATGGATGGATGGATGGATGAGACTTTCATCAATGCTGCTGACAAAAAGTATCACTGTACTTTTGGGCTCAGATGATGCAAGAGTCACATCCCAACTCCCAATTTCTCAGCTGAGATCCCAAAATGAGTTTCTGTCTCCTTGGTGAGATAATAGTAATTAGTAGCAGACTCTAAGAAGAGGGTCCATGCAGCCAGTGATTAATAGAGAAAGAATTCTCAGGGAGGACCGGCAGGCCAGGGAAGGCGGTGGAGAAAGCCAGGCCAGGAACAAAGAGCCAGCTGCCCCGAGGAAGCCAGCCCAACCCAAGTCCCTGGAAGCCTGGTCCCTGGGCTTATGTTTTCTCACTGGTCAGTGCAGGCCTGGGGAACAGGAGCTCTCTGTCCTCAGGCAAAGGGACCCCAAGAGTTCCAGGTGCTGGGACAAGGACACTGTGATGCCTCCTCCCACTGCTCCCAAAGTGGACAATGACATAAGATGTCCAAAGCCATCACTGCTGTGCCCAGCACACAGGAAGCAACCCCAGGCAACTATTCTCATAGAAAAACCTGTGCTCGCCAAGTGTAGCTCTTGCCATAGCCTGGGCCAGGCTGGTGGCTGGAGCCCAGGAAAAACAATCAACTCCCAGAACTGCACTGCCAGGGGTGACAAACGCTCTTTTCTATCTTGCGCAGCACAACACCCAAAATTGTCAGAACTCACTGGCAGCCAAAAAGAAAAAGGAGAAGAAATTGTATAAGCAATTAATTAGGAGTCTGCTTCGGTCCCCTGCGCACTGGTCTGCCTTCGTCAGCTTCACATCCAATTTTTTAGCTGAGAAGGCGGGGCAGCAGGTTTCTGAGATATTTTTTTTGCTAATGGGCTGAAATATTACACCCATAATTATAGGCTGGCTGCATTTTTTTTTCTTTTGCTCATTTTGTTTAGCATAGCAAACGTTGTATCTGATTACAGCCATTCATATCTCCTTTATGAAATAGGGTTGGTTTAACACACCCCGCAGAAGGAGTCAGTGGTGCTGAGGAAATTATCAAGGCTGAGAAGCCCTCTTTGGGGCTCTGTGGAGAAGGTGGGTGCCAGGTGCTGTCCCCCTGGACAGGTGCGGTGGGGGAACTGGGATGAGGCAGAGCGTGTCTCTCGTTCTCTGCCAACTGCTTGTTCCTGCTTCTCCACCACCCACCCTGCCTCCCACCCAGATTCAGCTGTCTCTGTTCTGAACATCAGCTTGCGCACTCCTGCTTGCAGGCTTTGTCATCCTGTCGTGTGCCCCCCCCAACTTTTCAGGGATGTCCTCTTGCTCCTCATCGACTTAGACTGCATAGAGCCTACATAGTTCATAGCCCCTGTATCAGTATTCGCAGAAACCTATCTGATGTCCAGACCTGCTTTCTTGTTTTCCAAGTAACAAGTAGGACCTCTGTGGGTCCTGGGTCCAGCCATTTGTGCTTTAATCAGATTTGCAGGAGAATTGGTACCTCTAAGCATGAGAGCCAGCTGAAGGGCAGAGTCAAGTGGGTCTGGGCTCTAGGCTCTGCCACTTCTATGGCTCATGGGCAACTTATCCAGTCTTTTTGGTTTGCTTTTCCTCCATCAAATGGGCTATGCCTGGTGGATGAGAGAAAGGAACACAGTACTCTAAAACTGAGTCACAAACTGCAGGTTTTGAAAGGCACAAATACTTGAGGAGTTGCAGTGTTCTATGGCTTAGCCTGATAGTCCTTACATTTCAAGCTACAGAACTCAGCTCTGCTCTGATACATCTGTAATCCCCCAAGGCAGAGCCCAGAGTCCCTCAGAATAAGCCCTGTACCTGTAAGCCCTCCCAGGTTATGGTGGGGCCTTCCCCACCTTTGCCATGTATCTCCTGCATTCTCATAGGAGCCAGGGACTACTGGCTTCCTGCCCTATCAGCTCAGTTAGCTGTAACCTTTGGTTTTTAAAGGAATTAATTGTTTACTGCCTCCAGAGCTTACTTTTTGTTGCTGGGACAAGGTGCCTGACCTCCACAACTGAAAGCAGGAAATGGTTTATGTAGCTTATGGTTTCAGAGGGTTTCCTTGGTGGCTGGCTAGGAGTAAGGCACAGCCTCCATGGCGGAAAGGCGTGGGGACCAGGTTGCAGAGCACAGAGAGGAAAGGGCCGCCGCTCGGGCTAGGGTTCCACTTGATTCATGACATCAACAGAGTGTAGCTCGGAGCAGCCTGGGGCTCCGAGCGCCAACAGCCCTCAGCGCTCAGCGTTCCAGCTGTCAACACTGCCGCCGCCAGCTGCCGTTAGCGGGCTCTGCAGCCGCCGCTCTGGGCCTCTGATCTGCGCTGGCTGCTGGTCACTGTCCAGAACTCCGAGTGTTCTGTCCACCCTCCATAGCTTATAACCCTGGGAAGATCTGCAGGATCTTCCAAGCCCACACTGATGAGCATATTTACACAAGCACCAGGAGGAAGATTTACTTGTACGAGACCCACGTGGCAGGAAAAACCACTAAGCCAACAACCAACAGTGAAGCCAGTCTGAAAAGTACCACGGAGTTCGGCTTGTATAGCACCTATAGGCCTGTGGTTGGTCTGAATTCAGGCCTATGATGGTCCACATGTAAGCCTGCTGATGGCCCAAACTAGTCCAAGCTCAAAGCCTTCTTATTCAAGCCTCCACATTGGTCCAAACTCCAAATTCAAGGCAGTGGAAGTCAGGGTAGACACATTGTTGCAGAGGTGCCATAGCACTGTCTGGTAGAGGATGGTGTAAGGACTGTTTGATTGACAGCTCTTACCTCTCCTTGCATAATGCCAGGGACAGAACCAGGAGACTCCAGCAGCGCTGACCTCTCCTGCTTATGAGGGTGTAGAGAGGTTGGGTCCCAGTAGTGCCTCAGCTTCCTCAGAGGTCCCAGTGGTTTAGAGCCAGAGCCACTAAGTAACTCTAGGGTCCCAACGAGTCCCCCAGGACCAAGGGGGATGAGTTAGAAACTTCAATTCTGTCTAGAAAGGGCCCAGGCACCTGGTGTGGGTCCCACACACCCTGGGTCCATACCCCACCTCCACAACCTACCAGTGAGCTTTACTAACCTGTTCTATGTTCTTTAATCCAGTTACACTGATCATCACAATTCTTGGTTGAAGGCAGAAAGCACTTCAAATTTAAAAAGTGGAGGGGGTCATAGGAACAAAATGGCATTTAAAACCTCAAAGAAAGACAAGTTGGAAGTTCAATAGGAGACAAGGGACTGGCAGGCCCAGGAGAGCTGCATTTTGTACCTTTAGAAAAAGAACCTAGCAAAGCTAAGCATGGTGGCCACGTACCCATGGTCCCAGCTACTCAGAAGGCTGAGGCAGGAGGATCTCCAGAGCCTAGGAATTCAAGGTCAGCCTGGGGAGTAGCATGAGGCCCCATCTTAAGAACAAACAATAAAATAGGACATCAGAAGCCGGGCGTGGTGGCGCATGTCTGTAATCCCAGCACTCGGGAGGCTGAGGCAGGAGGATTGTTGTGAGTTCAAGACCAGCCTGAGCTACAAAGTGAGCTTAAGCCCAGCCTGAACTGCATAGTGAGACCCTGTCTCAAAAAGACAAAAAAATAAAATAAAATAAAATAAAATAAAATAGGACATCAGAATTGCAGAGCCTGGAACTACAGTGGCTCAACTGGGCCTTGCACCCCTCCCTAAACTATAATCAGAGTATCAGGGGTGCTGCCCCCTGGATGTCAGGAATCTAGTTAATGAGCCCCCCAGGTGACCTGGGCGCTTGCTGAAGCCCACTGACCCTGTTCACCTCCATGAAGGCTCCAGGCTTCCTGGTGGCAGCCTTCAATGTAGTTATGAAGGGTGCTCATGAAGTCTACCCTTGAACACCTCCAGGGATGGGGAGCTCAGTAGAAAGAACTGGCCACGCAGGTAGAGAGCTGGTACCAGAGGAAATCTGCCAGGTGGGGTGGAAAGTGTTTCCCTAGACACGACACTTGTGGTCAGATTTGCCCCAGAGGCAGAAGGGACTCCAGCAAGAGTCTGAAATAAGTTCTTTTTGGAAATGAACTCTCCAACATTTTAATTGCCCGTGGAGTAAGTTGGCACAGGGACTGCCAAACAGGGTCGAGGGAGGACGAGGGTGGTCCCTCGGATGTCAGAATAGGACTGCCTGCTGTCTGTGGCAGCACTTGCTTATGTCCATGTCCCTGCCTCCCATGGTGGCCACGTGCACTGAGGGTCCCCTGGGGGACACATGGCACACTGGGCATTGCCTACGTGAGATGCTCCATAGGATGGTGGCACTGCCCCCTTGAGAGCTCATTTTCTGTATTTGAAGACAGCCAAGAGACAAACAGTAAACAGTACTGTGGTAAAAGTTATTGTCATGATAGATGCAATAATGAGACCCAAAAAATAAACTCATCAAGATAGGCCCTCCCCACCCTATTTAGAAATACACCCTGGCTAGACATGGTGGCATAAATCTGTAATACCAGCACCAGGGAGACTGAGTCAGGAGGATCGCTGTGAATTGGAGGCCAGCATAGGCTACACAGTGAGTTCAAAGCCCACCTAAACTACATAGCCAGACCCTGACTCAAAAAAAAAAAAAAAAAAAAAAGAATAGCTCAGCAGCACAAGTGCCTGCCTAGCAAGAGCAAGGTCCTGAGTTTTATTCCTCATTCTCTTCTGAATTCTATTGCTTTTGGGGGGTGGGGGCAGAACCAGGGATTGAACTCAGACCCTTGCACTTGCCAGGGAAGAGCTCATTCCCCTGAGCTATCTCCCTGGCCCCTCCATTGCTTTTTTATTACCAAAAAGCAATAATCGTAATGATAAAGAAACAAAACAAATTTTTTAAAAAGTACATCCTGTCCAGCACCTGCAATTGCCCCAAATATGGGGTACTTGCTCTTAAAACACGCCACTGTCTAGAGTGAGGTAATTCCCTTATTATCATACTCGCTGTCTCCATCCACTGCAGGGGGTCTTCCAGGGGCCCCATGTGATGTCAATTGTTAGGCACTTCTGTTTCCAGGCTTTTAGGAGAGATCCAAATACACAGTGTTTCCCAGACCAGGAGACAGATGTTCTAGGGGACAGGCAACAACATCTGGAGGAGTTTTAGTGGTCACAACTGGGAAGGGAATCCCCCAGAGCATCTTGGGAAGGCAGTTTAGCAGCTTAGCAAGATCCTGTCTCAAAACAGAGACAGGTCAGGGCTGAAGCTCAGAGTGAAGGCCCTGGACCCTATCTCCAAAAGAGGAAGAGAACGAGGAAGAGGAGAAGGACTGATGATGGCTGGTTCCTCATGGATTTGACATGCATGACAGCCTTGATGCTTGTGTTGCTGTCATGACATTGGTATCAACTGAGTTGGTGACAGTGACCACAGGTAGTGACAAAGGTAATATTAATAATGATAATCAGTAGTAGCAAAGACTGGAGCTGGGGAGACAGCTCAGAGGCAGAAGCACCTACCTGGCAAACACAAGGACCCAAGTTCCATCCCCAGCCCTGTATGCCATGCCAGCTCCAGCAAGGTGGAGCTTGCCTGTAATCCCAGGACTCTGGAGGTTGAAACAGGAGGATCTCTACAAGTTTGAGACCAGCCTGGGGGCTACAAAAGTGAGGACAAGGCCAGCCCAAACTGTATAGCGAGACCCTGTCTCAAAAATAAATACAAATAAAAATGTAAAGAGTATGAGCGATGACCTTTAAATAATGCTTTTTCTCAGAACACACTGATGAGGACACTGGTACGGACTGTCCCGATGACACTATTACTAATGTGCACACCCATTGTCTGAGCACTTAGGAGACTGAGGCAGGAGGATGGCTGATTTCTAGGCCAGCCTGGGCTACACTGGGAGACCTTGTTTCAGAGAAAGCAAAAGACTAACAAAAGAAAAAGGCGTTGTCCAGTGACTTGGTAGCAGTAATGCATAAGTCAGTGCCGTGCTCGAGCCGAGACGGTAAGGTGGCTTGATACCTGGTGGGCGACTTTATGACACCAGCTAAACTGAGCTAGCATGGTACTGGGTGTGGGGCTCACCTGAGGACCCTTGTCACCGGAGGAACTCGGGGTCTCCTTGTCACTGAGATGCAGGTCACTCTGGGGGAGCTCTGGTCCTCACCTTCAGCGTCACTTGCCTGGTACCGGAGGGGAAGATGGTGCACTGCTCAGTCTCCTGGAGAAGCTCACTGCTCTGGCTTTCCTCACAGGAACTGGCTGTTCTCATCCTCAGGGGAGCTCAGGACCTCACTGTTCCCGAGGATGGTTGTGGTACCTTTCAGGCAGCTCTGGTTCTTACCTGAGTGCTGCTTAGCTCCAGTGCAGACCCCTCAGCCTGCTGCATAGCTCTTCCATCCTGCTGGCACGGAGTTTCCAAGCTTCTACCAGCGGCTGTGGGTCTTCCCAGTGCAGATCTTTGATACAGACTTGCATAAGACATTGTCCCAGGCTCTGGGTCTCCGGCTGGACTCATGCAGGGACTGCCGTGGGATCTAGGCCATTGGCTGGATTCTTGGGGTCTTTACTGTGTGGACAGATGCCCTGTAGTGTTTTGAATGTGACTCTTTCAGTGATTATTATAAAATAATCCTGTGAATTATGCATCCTAAACTGGGAGCCACTGGAGCTGGAAATTGATCCCATCTGGGAAGGCAGGAGGAGGCCTCAGTGCCTAAAGCAGTCAAGCTACCTCAGTCTTGAGCAAAACAGCCTAACTGGACATTGTGAGCTATTAGTCACTAGGCAACCTTGTATCTTGTAACTTTGCAAAGGTATAAATGAACGGCCCTACTATTGTTCTGGAGTCCTTTGCTGACCACCCATGGTCCAGACCCTCACCTCAGCTATTGTCTCTGTCTTTTATTTTTCTAAATCCCCTAGCTGTTTTCTCCCAAGGAGTCACTGAGAGACCCACGGATCCTGATAGTCCTGTACTAAATCGTTCCCCTTACAAAGCACTCTACAAGCAGAGGGTTTGTGGCAGTGACTCACGGGGATCACAAGCTTGTTCCAGAGACAAGCACAAGTCTACCTCCCAAGTCGTGCATTCCTGTTGTGTGACATCGAAATGGTTAACCATTTCGTGACTCAGTCACCTCTCGGGTAAAAGGAAGAGAACTATGAACAGCGCCCTTCTTCCTAGGGCCTCTGCGCATGCTCACCAGCACCTTGTCCTTGACGCGTGGTCCGTACAAAGCCTCTGGTGAGATTAGCGTCACTGTGGCAGCAAGGGTGAGACGCGGCAATGGCACTTAATGAGAAGGCACTAACGATCACACACTGGTTATGTCCGGGACTGTCACACAGCTACTGGTCATGCGGAGACTGACCATTGTGATTGCAGTTGTGATCACTGGGACCAGAACTGGGAGGTGTTCAGGATGTTCTCGTGGGCATCAACACACGGGCGCAGGCTCCGTCCAACCCGCCTGTAACGTTCTGTGGAACCTTAGCCACGGCACAGTGCATGCGCGCTAAAAAGGCCCTCGCCACCACCTCGCTTGACAAACGAGGCGGTTGCAGCCCAGAGAAACAAGGGGAGCTACCCCAGCTCCACAGCTCCCTCCCTTCCTCTCCTGTCTCTCCGTTAAGCTGCTCAGTGTGTGCCTGCGTGCACACGTGTGTTGTACACGCATTTCTGTGCGTGCGTGCGTGCTTTCATGCACATGTCTGTTCCACAGAATGTTTTCCCAGCAGCACCCTCCGGCTGAGCTGTCCAGCAGCCCAATTTGCAAAGAGCCATTTTGCTAAAAGTCAGGCAATGGGTGTCCTGGCGTCCTCCCTTTCCTCTTCTTAGACAAGCAGCGGACGGCGCTCGCTCTGATTGGCTGTGGCTGGACAAGGAGTTGAAATGGGTGACATTTGCCTAGTTTCTAGCGTCTGGTGTCTACAGCTTGCGCTTCCATCATTCTATTATATTGATGACAGGCAGGCCCGAGCCACAGAGAAGAAACAAATTACCTAATAAATCGAGGCCCCGGGATCTAAAGTGGACAGTGTTATTAGATGAGGGGAGAGGAGATGCTAAGTGAGAGGTAGGGCTGCCTGCGGAAACGGTCCGAGCAGGGACTCATCTGTCTACTTCTCCATAAATAATTACACAGCACTGATATGCATCTGAGACAGAACATGATGCGTTATTATTAACTAAACAGTAGGAGGGAGAGGGTGGAGGCAGGGAGAGGGAGGCTTACGGCGGCTTTCGAGTTAGCAAACTTGGCGGAAGCCTGAGGTGACGCGATGACCTCTGAAATCCAGAGGCACCAGGGCCCCTGGCCTGGATAGATTTGCAGAGCCACACGATTTGGGGAAGGTGGCTGGGGGAACCTCGAGCTGACACACTGTGGGCTCCTTGTGCGTCCCTGTCCCTGTAGCTGGACCCTGCTAACCTTCAGAGTCCCGCTGCAGACCGTGCGGCACAGCAGTTAAGACACAGCTTCTACAGCCATGCTGCCCACGCAGGAATAGACGGTGCTGTGTCATCTTGGGCAGGTTACTAAACCTCTGTGGGTCTTTGCTTCCCCCTCTGTTGAATTGGTATGCGCATGACCGTTACAGCACCTGTCTCACAGATTTGCTGGGAGGGGGAGTAAGTCAACGCCTGCAAGCATTCGGAGTAAACACAGCACCAGATGTGGTGAGACCTGGTTGCAATTCCAGCACTCAGGAGGCTGAAGCAGGCAGATGACTGAGAGTGTGAAGCTGTATTGTGAGTTTAAGACCCGTCTTAGTCACGTAGCAAGACCCTATCTCCAAAGAAGGAAAAACAGGGAACTCTTTGCAGTGTAATACACATGTCCTGAGAACAGGCTTTCTCCTCTTCTACAAGTGCAGACTGAGGTGTCGAGCAGGAAGTGCCATGTCCAAAGCAAAGCAGAAGAAAAGTAAAAGTACCATTTGAATCTCTCTGCAAGTATCTCTGTCCTTACCTAGCAGAGGCCAGCATCCAAGACCAGAGAGCAGATACTGCAGTTGTTGCAGGCCCAAGTCTAGCAGCTATGCAACCTGCAGCTTAAAAGGCGCCATAGGTAATGTGCAAAAGAAACAGGCCCCTGTACCCAATAATATTAGCTTTATTCATTAGCAGGGCATGGTGGCGCACTTCTGTAGTCCCAGTAACCTGAAGGCTGAGGCAGGAGGATCGCTGTGAATCTGAGACCAACATGGGCTACATAATGAGTCTGAGGCCAGCCTGAGCCATATAGTGAGACCCTGTCTCAAAACAAATAAGAAAACAAACACACTTTCTTTGTAGAAGCAGGATTTGATGGGCGTTTCCTGCCTTACCCTGTTCCAGCAACTCGCCACTTTGGTCTGCTGCAAAGGACAATGGGAAATGTCTGCAGTAGGTACCAAAGAACAGGTGTGTGCATACCCACTCACCCCCAGCACCTGGCAGTGCAGTGCACCAGTGCTGGGCCTCCCCACTTCCTGGCGCTCCAGTGGGGTCTCAAGCTGGGAGCACAGGGCTGCATGGGAGGCAGAGCCTGGAAGAGCAGTGCCCAAGCCAGGAAGGAAGCAGCCACCACAGTGCCAGGCCTCTGCGGGCTTCTCCCAGAAGCCCCATGATAATCCTTGTGGGCTGGTAATAAGCAAGTGGAACCCCGTAATCACCCACCACTTAGCTTCCTGGCTTTCATTTCCGTGCAGGCTGGAAAAAAAAAAACAGTGGCAAAGGAGTTCGCTTCCAGACAGGAGCGGCAGGCCCAGCCCCAGGGGGCCCTGCTCCTCCAGGCAGGGGGCTGCCTCCACCCTACCCAAACAAGCTGCAGTGGTGGGAGGCTGGTATCCCCTGCCCCAGAACCTGCCTGCTGGCTCCAAATTAGGTTCAGTGCAGCCCCTGGGGCTTGCAGATTCTTCTCAGAACAAGGCTGGTGCTGGCCTGCCCTCACCCCACGGACCCCTTCCTTCAGGGACAACAGTAGCCCTCTGTGATTTCATCCTGTCTCCCGCTGTGTCTTCCCCCAAGAGCAGACTGAGGGCATCTTCAGTTGCCAGGCTGATAATTCAGCATTTCAGCAGAGCTAAATTGCCTTCGGTTCAGCCTCAGTAGCCCCCGCGGCTCTCTGCTCAGTGAGATCCTGCCCTGGTGAGCTCTCCGCAGTGGGAATTCCACTCCCTCCAATGTTCATTGAAGTTCTCTAATAAAAAATTAGAAGCAAACCCAAGCAGCAATTGGACACTGAATACTGCATTGGAGCCAGAGATCTAAGCATGAGCTCCAGGCACAACTTACAAGCTATAAAATGTAGACAAATAACTGGTCCTGTGTGAGCCCCTGCAGTGCGTGGGGGGCCCAGCTGTGCCGTGAGCTCTGTGGCCTTGGGCAAGTCCTTCCACTTGTCTGAGCATAAGTCTTCTTGTCTTTAAAGCAGGTTAGCCGTCCTTGGCTCACCTACCTGTGTATCTACGATCCTGTAAGGATCCAAGCGAGAGGGTGATTTGGATTCTAAGATGAATTGCTTTGGACATGGTAGCCAAGGGCAAGCATTCAGGATAGCTGGCTTGAAGCTGGAGAGCTGCACCTGTGGCCAGACCTTTGCTTATAGCCTAGAGGTCAAGGGATGGAAGGGATGGTACACTGGACAGACAGTCAGGAAGCTGGTATTGGCAGGCTGGCTCTTTCTGGTCTCTGGTACTCACAGGTTTTTCCTCTGTCCATCCTCAACAGGGCATGTCCTTGGCTGAGTGCTTGGCACACAGATAGTGTCCTACTGCCTGCCCTCTGAGGTTAGGCAGGCTGGGGGAGCATACCGCCAGGACTGTGGGGGGCCTGCAAGAGGAGGCACGGGAGGGCAGGGGTGAGAGAGGCCCTGTGGCAATCTTGGTGGCCTTGGGCACAACACTCCTACTCCCTGGGCACCTGTCCCTACTTCATTCTGTAAAGCAGGATTCTCTGAAGCATTGCATCAAAGGATACAAAGCAGAAAAATGCCGAGAAGTTAGTGTGCTGGACAGGTACGAGAGGTGGCATTGGGAACGCAATGACCACCCGGCTGATTCGAGAAGCACAGCTCGGAGTGGCCCAGTGTCCCTTGCCACCTGAGAACCCACGCCCTAAGCCAGTCTCTCGGTTGGTGCTCCCACTCCAACAGACAGGGCTCAGACTCTGGGCATCTTTTTCTGCCCACCTCAGTGTTCATGTTCCGCAAATCTGGAATCTGGACTTCTGAACAGATTCTACAATGGGGTGAAGAGCATTTTTTTGTCCCCAAGTCTAATCCCCTTGCTGGGTGACTTTTACCCCCCAAAGGATAAAAGATTTCCAGGCCTGGCCTCGGCCTGCTGCCTCCACCTGCGATGAATTGAATTGTGTGTAATTGATAAATTATGCAAAAGGGTGCCTGGCAGTTTTCAGAAATGTTGGGTTGCTCGGAGGCAGCCCCTGGGGACACAGCTTAATTCCAGGGAAACCTCACACTCTGCCTGGCCTGTTTTGTGTAAGTCAGATTGATCTAACAAGACTCCGGGGAGCTGACGTGGATCCTAATTTTATTCTCTAGGTGAATGGAATGAGATATCACCACAATTCCTAGTCTGGGGCAGACAGGGCCGTGGCTGGGAGCAGGGGCTCCTCCCATGCAGGTTCGCCGGGGAGGGTTCAGGCCACTTCAGGGCCAGTTGCTCCACTTGTGGGGAGGGGAGGGCAGGCTCTAGGAACCTTCACAGAATAAACCTAACCCCTGTAGGAAGTGGGGCCAGCTGGGCCTGGGACCTGACTATTCTTCCTGCTTGGGCCTCCAGCCTGGCTCTGGGGTTGGGACATTGTTTTTAAAAGTGAAAAGCAGGGCTGGGGAGATGGCTCAGTGGAATAAGCGCTTCCCTGGCAAACACAAGGGCCTGAGTTCAATCCCCAGTTCCATAAAAAAATAAAAATAAAAGTGAAAAGCACCCATCCCTTCCCTCCTCTGTCTTTGGTGGGGATAATGATGGGGACATTTGTGGGGGGTGTTGCTGTGGGTGGCTCTGATTACAAGCATCTTGATGTCCCCTCCCCAGAGCCAGCAGGTCTGTCTCAGTTAACAAGCTCTCACCTGAGATGTGTGCAAAAGGGGGGGGGGCTATGGCATGCTGGCTGTGACCCCAGGAAGGAGACAAAAGACTCTTCCTGGCTAAGGATGCTGCTCTCTCTGCCTGCCCTGTTCTGTGGCTACCACCGACTGCTGCCCAGGAAGGTGAACAGCTGCTGCTGCTCCAGATGCCTAAAATAGCACCTGTGTCTCTGCCTCACACGTACGCACATGCACACACACATACACACACACACTCACCCCCACCCTGGGTCCCCCAGCCAAGGAGAGCCCAGGTGCCACTTGGGAGTCAGAAGATCCCAGTTGTGGCCAAAGCCCCCTTCTCCTTTCTTGTCACCTACCACACAGCAGCAAGAAAAGGCAGTGCTGCCTGCTCCCCGGGGGGCGGGAGGCCCAAGGTCCAGAGGTTCCAGGCTGGCCCATGTAGTCTGATCACAGTGCCTTATGTGCCTGGGGCCCTGGCGTGCTCTGCACCCTGTCCTTGCTGGGCTGTCACCACTGCCCAAGACCACTGTGTCCCCCACTTGTGAAGGCCTTTAGTGCTTTGACTCACAGCCCTGTGCGTAGAAGGGTCGAAGAGGCTGATCTGCAGCCCCCTGCCTTCCCTTGCGAGCCCATAAACCTATGAGAGTGCCCAGGAGGAGGACAGTGGTAATGAGAATGTCAGCCTGCTGGCCCTGCAGAGCATTGTCCCTTGTGACTGCAGGGACAGCCCTGGCCCAGCTGTGTGGGGCAAGACTCACAGCTCCAGACCTAGCCCAAAGGCAGGCAGGGCTGGAGTATAGGACAGGAGGGTGGCTGGATCCAGGGGTCAACATCTGGAGTTCCCTGGAGCCTGGCAAAGCAGATGGTGCTCGGGACCCCAGTCCCATGGCTTCCTGGGGTGTGACACACTCCATCTCCTGCAGGACAGGCCAGGGCAGAGATCGCCACTGCCTTGGAGCAGAGAGGATAAGTGGCTCAGGCAGAATCAGCCCTCACTTACGAGCCAACAAAGCTACCAGTGGACACCACTGCCCAAGCCTCACCTGTCTGTGAAGTGGAGCTGTGTCCCACCTAAGGAATGTTTCCAGAAAGCTGTAGGTCTGTGTCCGTACACAGTGGCTCCTCCTGACAGTCACCTTGTGTCTCTCCCTCCTGGCTGCCTACTCAGGCCAGCCCTATCCAGGCTCCCATGTCCTGCCTCAGCTTCACACAGGGACCCCAACCTCTGGTCACAGCTTAGCAATTTGCTGAGAACCAGGTTCTGAGGGATGAGATCTCTCTGCTCTGCGACTCTTACAGGTGATTCAGGTTCCAGGCTCTGGAGGAGCAAAGCCAGCCCTGCCTAGGGAGAAGAGGATAAACTCTCAAGGTGCCTGTCACCTAGGAGACAACTGCTGGGAAAGGCCACGCCAACATTTAGGCGCTGCTTCCTACTCGCAGTGGAATCTGAGATTCCTTTTATAATTATGTTCCCACTGCAGCCAGCCATGCGGGGGGGGGGGGGGGGGCCTAGGGTGGGGGCCATGAGAAAAAACATCCACCGCCCGGGCATGGTGGCCCATGCCTGTGATTTGGCTTCTCTGGGGGTTGACAAGAGGGCTGCAAGTTCCAGCCCAGCCTATTTTGACACTGTCTCAAAATAAAATAAAAAAGGCTGGGGTTATAGCTCAGTGCAAAGACCCTGAGTTCAATTCCTAGTACCAAAAGAGGACAAATGAAAGAGAGAACCAGAGAGATCAAGGGGCTACATGACCCAAGGGAGGAGGGCTTCATCCTCAGGGAACAACTAGGGATGTAGATGAACCCCTGGGGCAAAAGCTTTCCAAGGAAGCCCCAATATCCATAGCATGGAGAGGAGTACAGAAGAGGTGACATCTTCGGGGCCCTTGGGCTGTCAACAGTGCAACACAGTTCTTGTCTTCAGGGACAGATAGGGACACAGACATGTGCTGGCCAGGGTGTCCAGAGGGCCCTGTGACCCCAAGAGAGCTAAGGCCACAGGCCAGTGTACACCTGGGTTTGGGGTCAGGGTGTCAGTGAAGTTCCCAGCTGTGTTTACATCCTGTGGATTTTATAGTTTAAAACAAAAGCCAGTGCAACCCTTCCTGGGCAACAGGGAAACAGACGGGGTGGGGTTGTGCCATCTTTGGCCACATGAGCGAGACCAAGCTGGTGCTCAACCCTGAACCTCTTCGGCCCCCGGCATGGCCTCTCCACACCCCTCACCTTAGTATCTTCCTGCCAACAATGGACAACCATGGATCTTGCAGATTTCAAGGAGGAATGAGGGAGGGCATCCCACACTGGGAGCCCCTTATCAAATGACCCTGGAGTCACAGAACAGGTGACACTGCCATCCCTACCCTCTGAGTCAACAAAAAGGCCCACTTGCACCAACAGAAGGGAGCCAGCCTTTTAAGCAGCAGTAGAGAAGCCCACTGTGCCAGCCTGCAGAGGCCTCGGCCCCACCCACCTCTTGATTTGCATTAATTTGCATATTTGGTTGCAAATCTCCAGAATCCTGTTATCTCCCAAGCCAGAGAGCAAAGGAAACAGTCTCAAGCACTTACTTAGGGTCACAGCCACCACTCTGGGCCACTGCTCAGGCCAGCACAACACCCAGGCCCAATACAGTTTCTTAAAGCCCTGTGGGGCCTGGCAGTGGATGGAGGGGCTCCCCATTCTCAGCCTCCTAGCCTACAGGGTCAAGTTCAGGCCCAACTGCCTTCTGAGTCCCCTCAGGCCATCCCTCTTGGCCTGTGTGTGAGGAGTGTGTGAAGAGCCAGCACGACCTGGCACCCAGGCAGTTGGCACAGGCCCAGGGGCAGGGGAGGAAGCCCGCCCCAGTCAAGAGAAAATCCAAAGGCCCCCTGGAGGAGGGCGTCTGCTTTGGGAGCACCCTGAATGACCTTGGGGTGGGGAGGCGTGTCCTGTGCACAACCAGCTGTTCTGCTCCACCAGTCAGAGCGGGAGAAGCAGAGAAGGCAGCAGTGCTTTTCCCAGGCACAAGGAATGTCGGGTTTGAGCAGAGCCCAGATGTCAGGAACCACCCTGTGCATGTCCTTCAAGCAGCACTAGCCAGGTTGTCTGCTAACGATGAGACGATCCCAGAGAGAAACCCCATCTGGAGTGTTCTGTGACGTTCAAAGGCCACCTGAAATGTGACCAGCCTCCCGCAGGTCTTTCATTTCCGTGGTGCCCACACCGGGTGACACAGGCAGTCAACCCATCTACGGCTGGGAGCATGAATCCTGTGAGTGCTGAGCTGTGCTGAGGTGGGAGCTTGGCTCTGTTCTGGTGTCCCTGCCCCAAATGAGCAACCTCAGAGGGCGTAACCACCTTCCACAGATCGTCCTGAGAAACGCGCCAGCGATCCTCACACGCAGGCTCAAGTATCATCCTTGAAACTACAGCCCAGGAAATGAGTCACCCGGTGGTCCGGGCTCCTGGCCAAGGTCACCCATTGCCAGCAGGGGTCAAAGATTCAAGCCCACATCCCCCGTCCTGCACAACCAGTCCCCTTCATCTCTGTACTCTGCTTCCTTTTTTATCCACATAAGCACTCAATAAATATTTACTTATTGATTAATTAGTAGATTCTGCACATTAATACTTCCAGGACTGTCTCTTCGTACGTCAGCCTGTTCTTCCCAAATGCCAGCTCCGCTGAACAATGTATCGATCATTCCACGTAGTAATTTATCATCTGCTGGTTGGGACTTAGAAAATGCCAGTTGTCCAGAAGGAGGATGATAATTTGAGCTGCTCAGATATCTGTATATATATATATATATATATATATATATATATATATATATATATATTTTTTTTTTTTTTTTTTTTTTTTTTTTTTTTTTTTTTTTTTTTTTTTTAATTTCATCTTAAAGAGTATGAGTTTTAAAGTGTCCTGTGGTGGTATCTGCCTTCTGCCCTGGCTCCTGGGTATTCAGGATGTGGTGGAGAGCCTTCCTACCAGGCTATAGGAGGCGGCCAGACCCTCAGTTCTGGGCTGCTGGACTCTTCCTTCCCCCTCCAGCCCGCGAGCCAGCTGGTTGGCAGGCGTAGAACGGCGTCTCAGGATAGATGCCTGTCAAGTGGTTCTCATGTTGTGACAGCCAGCAAGTATGAAGCCTTTCCAAAGGGATTCACCATAAACTTCAGCAAAGGGGGAGAAAAAGATCAGAGAATGGAGAGTGACAAAAGCCAGACAGAGAAGGAATTTGGTTGATGGCCTTTTAACTGGAAGCAGAGGCTTTGAAAGAAGAAATGCTGCATGGTGAACCCTTATATTTGGACAGCCCACCACCCCTCACCTGCAAGGGGTCCACCCACGTAAGCCTGGAGCCCACCCGGAAGCTCACGTGCTCCAGGAAGCCCTCAGATGCCTCAGAGGCTTCTCATCGCAGTGTCTCACCCTCCCCGCCTGACCTGGGAGGTCCTGGAGGGCCCTTCCCCTGGGCTGTCTCTTGGCGGGTGGTGGAACACTCTGTGCAGAAAATGTAGGTCTCCGTGGCATTTTGCACAAAGCAGGGCAGCGTGCATATGAGCATCTGTGCCTGTGTTTGTGTACAAAAAGCCTGTGAGCCTTGCTACCCGGAAACCCTGGAGGAGGACTGCGTTGGTCACCTCAGTGCCTGTGAGGAAGAGAAACAAGGCCCAAGGCCACTATCTGCTCAGTTCTGCATTGCTGAACCACAAACCTCACCCAGCCTCACCCAGCGGGTGAGTCCTGCCCTCCCTTTGGAAATGACCAGGAAGAACCACATTGTTGCAGAATCAGTGAATGTAGACATTTGACGCAACTATAAATAAAGCATAACTTTTGTTGTTGTTGTTGTTTTGTTGTTGTTGTTGTTAGAAATCGTGGCACACACCTGTAATCCCAGCACTGGAGAGGCTGGGGCAGGAGGATCCCTGTAAGATCAAGAATATCCTGGGCTACAAAGTGAGTTTAAGGCTATCCTGAACTCCATAGTGAAACACTGTCTCAAAAAGACAGAAAGAAAAGAAATCAAAATCAGCGAACCAAGAGCACTGGTGACCATAAGCATGCCGGCCAGGAGTGGGGAAAGGGCCCCCAAAGGCTGGGATTTGGTCCGCAGGCCTGGTTGCTTCTGCAGCATGAAGCAGGCGTGCCCGGTGCTCTACCTCTGTGAAACAAAATGGCAGTCCCCATCTCCAAGGATGGGAGAGGGGAAGGAGCTCTTTGTTGGTGAAGCTTGGGGCACAGGATCACCCTCACTGGAAGCCTTCAAGGAAGAAAGAGACTGACTGGACACAGGACAGCTATGTCTTCATCCTGTGTCTGGTTCTGCATTGGCCTTTGGTCAGCTCTCTCTCTGGTCCTTGGTTTCTCTACCAACCAAACAATTGGGAGAAATACTTCCTACCCATCCCACTCCTATTATGGTTCATATCTGGATGTCCTCTAAAGCCCCTGGAGACCCGAGGTGAGACCTTAAGAAGGTGACTGGAGGTGGGGGTGGGGACTGAGGAAGAGGTAAGTTGACTATGAGTATGACCCGGAAGAAATAGTTTGACCTCCCTCTGCTTCCTGTCTACCATGTCTACCTGCCCTCCCTGCCATGACTAGCAGCTTCCTGCGCCATCGATGTCCCTCTGCCATGCTTTGGAGCCAGCCAACCCTGAACAGAAACAGGTGCCAAAGTTAGCCTCTCCTAAGCTATGAGTGTCAGGTATCGTGTCCCAGCATAATTGACTGAGATGCACGTTTTCTACCATCACCTCCATGATCTGACCCTCTTCCTCTGTCTCGGGATTCTCTGGAGAAACAGACCCAATAAGACATGGGGGGGTAAATGGGAAAAGATGTACATGTGGGGTTGGCTCCCATGCCTAGGGATGCCAAGAAGCCCCACAATCTGCTGTCAGAAGTCGGAGGCCCAAACCCAGAGGCCCAAGAGCAGCATTGTGTGGGGACAGGAGAAGTTAGATGTCCTAACACAAGCCAAGAACTCATTCACTCCTCCTCTGCCTCTTCCTTCCATCTGGGTCCTCCATGGATTTCATGAGGCCCAGCATGTAGATAAGGGAAATCCCCTACTCAGCCCCCTGATACAATACTACTCTCTTCCAGAAACTGCCTTCTAGACACACCCAGAATAATGTTCTACCTGCCATTTGGGTGTTTCTGAGACCAGTCACAGGTTGACACATCAATCAACCATCCCAGCCTCACCCCATCCCTGAACTCCACTAAGGTCACTCCCCACACCTGTACCATGAGCACTTTTTGTCACTTCCTCTGGGTGACATCCAGGCTTCTCAATCAATGCTGCAGCTCCTAGAAGGAAAGAGGTTCTGGCCCAAAGACCGCTCCCATGGGTATTGGAATATGCCCTTCGAGGAATCCCAGCCACCCCTCCCAGGTCGCAAAGTCCCTCTTGCCTTTATTGCTGTGCAACCAAGCCCTTGCTTCGCTCCCAGAGCAGGGGTATGCTGGGGGACCTATGACCACTTCCAACAGACATGGATTCCTGGGACTGTGCTGCCTGGGATACAGAATTTACAGGAAGGACCATAGGTCCTTGTATGTGAGATCAATGATGAGTTGGTCAGGAGATCATAACTATAAAGGAATGTGGAGGGAAAGTAGAGAGCCCTGTGGAGATCCAGAAATTCCTCCACACAGGGAAGCAACCCCATCCCCTGGAACAGCTGGATCTGGTTCTGTGGAGGCCTGTAACCTCAGTGGGGAGTGACTGGCAGGCAGAGATACCTTTAATCTTTCCTGGTAGGAAGAGAAGAACAAGAAAATAAGAAAGAATGAAGTTTTGGACTGAATCTGTTGTGATGTTGACGTTTGCATGGGAAAGCATAATTTGCAGGTTTAGGGGACTGGAGACCCTCTTGTCACCAGTAAGATGAGGGTGTGTAGATGCCAAATAAGGTCCTAGAAGTAACATCAACAGCAAGACACCAGATCAGGACCTTCGAGAAGCACTATGTTGAAGAAGAACAGGAAAACAGACCAGGGAGAAGACCCAAGGAGGTGTGGGAGATCCAAGGACTTTTTCTAGGAGAAGGAAGGGATGGTGTCTGGTGAGGGCCAGAGGTTGGGGAGGGAAGACAGAGAGTCCCATGAAGGAGCTGATGGGGTGGGGGTGAGAGTCAGCTCTTTGCAGAGTCCTCATGCGGACACTGGTGGGTGGAAATCTTGTGACATTTGTTCTAATGAAGACAGAGACTTTAGCAGAAAGAAGTCTCTACCCTTCAGACCTGCCCTAAGGATAGGAGGATTTCTGGCTGTCTACAAGGTGACTGCAGGCTGGCAGAAAAGTGAGCTCTATGGATAACTAGGTGGGTGTATACATGGATGTATGGATAGATGGATGGATGGGTGGATGGGTGGAGGAATGGATGGATGGATGGATGGATGGATGGATGGATGGATGGATGAATGAATGGATGGATGGATGGATGGGTGGGTGGATGGATAGATGATGGATGGGTGGGTGGGTGGGTGGATGGATGGATGGATGGGTAGATGGATGGATGGGTGATGGGTGGAGGAATGGATGGATGGATGGATGAATGGATGAGTGGATAGATAGATGATGGATGGGTGGATGGATGGATGGATGGACAGATGGATGGATGTATGGTTGGATGAATGGATAGATGGACGGATGGATGAATGGATGGATACCAGGGTACCTAGGCATACAAATGTATGAACATCTACATGGACAGCTGAATAAATGCACAGAAGGATGAACAAACAGGCCTGAAGGAATGGATGGATGGAGAAAACAAAACAGGTACATGCAGGGAGGGGTGGATGAAGGGTGAGGGGGGTCAGCACCGTCCGTCCATCCTGAGAATCCACAACTACAAGGTAATGCAGGTGAGGAACGATTTTACAGGCCCCTGCAATATACAAGATTGACAAAAAGCTACCAGCTTTTAATTATGTCAAGTTAAGAACACTGGAACTGTGTTCAATGTAACTGTCACCTACTTAAAAGATGAAACAAAATACAGCGAAACTAAAACAGTTCTTCCCAAGATCATTGATAATCTCCCTTCCTCTCCTTCTCACCTTCTTTTTGTCTCATTCTATTGAGACATAACAGGTGGTCTGACCCAGAATACTGTATTGGGAATACATATGTTGTGTGTATATATTGTTATTTTCCTTTTGTTGTGGCCATGAAAAAGAACTAATATATGCATATGCACTATGTACTGTACACTCTGTTAATACTATATACTATGCTGTATACCACTTATTTTAATTTTTTTTTAGTTTTACTATTTATTATACTAGGGCCAGCCAAATAGCTCAGCTGATTAAAGTGCTGACCCCAACCCCCGGGCATGCTGAGACGATTGAGAGTGGGCAAGGTGGCATGCGCCTATTGGGAGGCTGAACACAGGTGGATCACTACAAGTCTGGTCTATGTAGTAGAGACCCTATAGACCCTGTAGATGCTTACTAAAATGTGGAAAGAAGGAGGAGGAGGAAGAAGAGGAGGTAGAGAAGAAGGAGGAAGAGCCATTTAGTATACTAATAGAAAATGACCAATGTTATAATATGGTCTGTCTCACTTTTCACTCATTGCTGGGACAAAATACCCAACACCCAAAATTTAGGAAGGAAAGGTTTATTTAGCTCCCAGTTAGTGGAGGTTTCAGTCCATACTCGGCTGGCTCCAAGGCAGAGCGGCACATGGCAGAGGGCAGCCACTCATAGAGGCAAAAGGCAAAAAGACAGCAAGGGAAGGGCAGCAGCTGCAGCCTCTAGCCAGCCTCTCTCCCCACCTTATATCCCTCCTTATATCGTAAACAAGCTGCCCTGGGCTGGGGGTGTAGAACTCACATGATGCCCACGCCCTCCTCTTGCATAGGATGAGGTTGTTTACGAACTAAAAATCCTGGCTCCCTGCTAAGTCACCTAATTAAACTTGTCAAGTTGACACAATATACCAACCAGTGCACTGCAGACCACAGACAGACGCATACACTGTGGGCGTGCAGAGCTGGCCAGGACTTGTCCCTAGTCCTTCACTTGGCTTTAAGCAGCACGCATCAGTCCAGCCAAGGCACTGGTGCTCGTCTTTCAAGACGGCAGGTGCGTTTCCTGGGCCTCCTCTCTCGTGTGAGCCAGGAGGAGGTGGACGAAGCTCCAGTGCTCCATGCTGGGCACCAACCCCAGAACATTAGCTACTATCTGAGTTGTTCATGCAGGCTTCTCTGTCTGCAGATCCCGCTCTGCGCATTGCACAGGTGATTTTGGGCCTCCTTCCTAGCCCAGCTCACAGCCTTTACCTACTTCCTGCCACTCTCACGGTCACTCATCCTCCAGCCACTCCTTTCTTCGTGAATGAATAAAACCCAGGTTCAGCTTTGGGTTGAGGCCTGTGTTCTGGATAGCTGTCACCATGGCTAGTCTTAGGGCTCCTTGGCGCTCCACAACCATAGCAATGCCTTAGCCGGGCGTGGTGGCGCAGGCCTGTAATCCCAGCACTCGGGAGGCTGAGGCAGGAGGACTGTTGTGAGTTCGAGACCAACCTGAGCTACAAAGTGAGCTTATGGACAGCCTGAACTGCATATATATATATTTTTTTCTTTCTTTCTTTTTTTTTTTTTTGTCAAAAAGACAAAAAAAAAAAAAAATGCCTTCAGTGTCTTTACTCTCTCCACAGGTAGCGCTGGATACAGTAGAGTGAAATTAATTCACCAGAATTCCAGTCACACTTCCCAGATGGAGACGGGGAGCAGGAAGGGCTTACTGTAATGTACTGTACATACTCAGAGGACACACATTTAGCTCACAGCATTGAATACAAGAAGTCCCAACTGCATGGTGACAGCTCTGGCAAGGGCCCTGCTACAGCACAGCATGGCAGCAGGCACTGTGGCAAGCCTGTGTGTGAGAGAGATGTCCTGACAAGACAGGCAGGCAGAAACCTGGCTGGGGCCCCACACCTGAGACCCAGGCACTCGGGAGGCTGAGGCAGGAGAACTGCCAGGAGTTGGAGGCCATCCTGGGCTACCTAGTGAGCTTTAGGCTGGTCTGGACTACAAAGTGAGACCCTGTCTCAAAATAAAAGAGGAAGAGAATGAGGAGGCACAGCACCCGCAGCGAGAGAGGACCCAGTCTTGCTCTTTCTATAACAACCCACTTTCTCAAAAGCTAACTCATTACTTGAAATCCATAGCCCCTCCCCCCCCAGAGACCTAACCTCTTCCTTCTCTGGTCTCACCTGCTAAAGGCGCCACCCCTTGCCAAAGTCTCTGCACAAGAGAACCTTGCTTCCAACCAGTAAGCTCTAGGAGGAGGGACCCCACAGATTTCGGAAGAGAGGCTACAGGCAACACACACAAGACATGGGCTCAAATCATTCATTCTCAAACCTGGGTCTATTAAACAAGAGTAGTAAGACAGCCAAGGGTGATAGAGTAAGTAAAAACAGGCCAAGGGCTGGGGATATATCTCTGCAGCAAACACAAGGTCCTGAGTTCGATTCCTGGCCCCAAAAAGAAAAAGAACAAAAACAGACCAATAATGTAAGGGCAGTGGGTGGAACATGGGAAACTGGGGACAGTGAAGAGCTGTTGAAGCACAGTCCTTACCCTGGTCCTGTGCTCTAGCACAGAAGGGCGAATAATATTATCAGAGAGATTCTGTGATCTCGCAAGAAAAATTAAACATACACTGCTTATGAGAACCCTTAAAATACTTGCAATTAATCTTTATTTTGGCTTGTGTGTGTGTGTGTGTGTGTTCGTTTTTGTTTGCATACCAGGAATCAAACTTATGCTGCCTATGCCACTGAGCTGTCTCCCCAGCCCATAGTTCATTTTTGGAGATAGGTTCTTACTATGGAGTCCAAATTGGTCTTGAACTCACTATGGAGCCCAGGCTGGCCTCAAACTCTCAGTGACCCACCTGCGTCAGCCTTCCAAGTGCTGGGATTATGGGTATACACCCCCATGCCCATCTTTTGCGATTAATTCTTAAAAATCAGCCTGCATCCCAGCCAACATTGTTGAGCGGATCAACACACACACACACACACACACACACACACACACACACACACCTCTGCAACCTCAGCTTCAGATTGTGGAGTTGGGGTGGGAGGTGACAGAAAAAGGCACCCAAATGAACAACCATAAAGCTTCTCTGATTCAGAGTACAGTGCGAGGGGGCATCAAAAGAAAAAAAAAAAAAAATTGCCACCAGATCCCTCCTACTGGTGGATAATTTCTCTGCAGTCTATTTCCAGAAAAGCTGTAATTCAGCTTCCAACAACCTATGATTTACATCCGGGCCCGGTGTAAGAGATATTGTGAGGAGCCTTCGGAGTGTGCTCTGTGTGTTTGTATAAATCTCTCGACTCAAAATATCTCCCACGGTTGACTGACAGCCCATGTAATTTAGCAGAAGGCTAAAAATTAAAATCCTCCAGCCTGCTGGGGGAGAGAGAATACTCCACAGTGACACTAAACGCCGCCCCCTCACCCAGGCTCAGCTCCGCAGATGCCTGGGCTGTTCATTTTGGAGACAGAACAAAATATTTGTATTTAGATTTATTAAGTCATTATTCTGCCATTTGTTCCAATACGCTTTATTAAAACCGGATCTCATCTCTGTTTTGAAAGTATTACCTGATTTACATAAGCCTGTCCCAGCCCTAATTACGGCTGCGTTCCGTGTCTTTTCATTCAGAGGGAGGTTGGTCCTCCCCTGCCTGTTTTGCTGTCGCCTGCCTTTATGGCCCATATGTCTGCCTTGAGATAGCAAGAATCTTAGCCTATAAATAGCCGGATCGGCGCAGTCCTGTTGCCAGCTATCTGTCCACACATCAGTATTACCATAATTGCAACAGTGAATGTGTAATCTTTCTAATCACACGTTCCAGTCGGAAAACTGGATTGGGTTTCATAAATTGTATAATTTGAGGCTTTCCTGAGCTAACCACCGGGCGGCCGGGTGGCCGTGGGTCATCGAGGCTTGGCAGTGCCGCTCAGCCTGGCCAGAGTGCCAGGAGAGCCGAGAGACACACTCCGGAGGAGGCCAGGCCGTCTAGGAGGAGTGACAGGCCTGTTCTCAGCCCTTCCATTTGTGACCCCCCCCCTTTCCCATTTTGTGTGGACCCATTTACTGTGGACCTTTCAGGAAAAAATATCATCCGCATTGTCACAGCTGAAGACACCAAGGTTTGCGGAGTGGTGTTTGTCTCCACCGATCTCTGAGCTCAGAACTGATCTCAAACGCTGAGGGCCCCAGTCGGAGGCTCCACACCCTGAGCGACCGATGCTGGCTACCTCATGGCGCCAAAGAATTTCGGTGCATCCCATTTGTATCTCCAAATATTTTTATCATTGTCCTTTTAGCTCAGCCCCAAGACCATGTAGAATATGCACTTGCCTGGCAAGTGCAAGGGCCTGAGTTCAATCCCGGGTTCCGCCAAAAAAAAAAGGAACTGAAGAGAAGCCTAGTTCACTGTGTAGGCCACTCAACTTGCAAAGCTTGGTGACCAGGGGCTACCGCCCCGCCCAAAGCCCCACCCCAGCCCAGGTGCTGCTGCCCGGGTCTGATATCAGCACAGGTGCTGCTGTCTGGGGTCTGATAGCTTTACTCTCAGAAGGGTGCCTCCCTTGGGGAAGGAAGGGCAGGGGAGGAGGCTAGCCTTAAGCTCCTGTCTCCAGGCCTGGGCGGGGGAGGGGCTGCTTCCCCGAAACCCCCCAGGGGGCTTGAGGAAAGGGCTTCTTTGTTTTGTAGCACAACTTTCCTCTGAGCCATGGTGTTCATCACCCCTTGGTCCTGAGCCGATGAGGAACCCCACTGAGGGGCTGCGGATGTCTCCACAGACCTCCCACTGCCCAGTAACTGCCCTGGCCTTGCAAGTTTCAGCTGTCCATTAGCTGAAGCACATGGGATCAGGACAGCCCGGTTATTGGGGCAGGGCCCCCAGAGAACCATCAACTTAGTTCCCTGGATTTTTCCAGAGAAGGAAATGACTCTAGCTGGCTCAGGGAGGGGCAGGGCCTGCCCTGTGGGGCTGAGGCTGGGACTTGGCTGGGAGTGAGGAGGAGAACAGTCAGTCAATGACAAGATGCAAAAAGAAAATGAAAGTCATCAGGGGCAGCGGATATGGCTCAGTAGAATAAGCGCTTCCCTGGCAAGCTCAAGGGTCTGAGTTCAGTCCCTGGTTCCACCAAAAAAAAAGAAAGAAAAAGAAAGAAAGTGCAAAGCCACCGCCTGAACATACGCCCCTGCCCTGCTGTTGCTCTGAGCCCTGTCTCATGATGGAGAGACCGGTGTATGCTCTGTCACATCGGAGGCAGCCTCACCCTGCAACCTCCACTGGCACTCAGGGCCTCCTGGCCCGCACGCAGCATGCCCCATCCCTGCGCAGGGCCTGGCACCTGATCCCCCCAGCTGCACGCGGTCATCTCCCTCTCCTCCGCACCCTCACGCCCAGTCACCCACTGCGCTGCCTTCTTGCTCAAACCCAGGCCCCCCAATCCAAAAACAAAATCAAGGAGACAATCCTAGTTACTGTAACTACACACAAAAGTAACACCCTTCACAATACCGAACCAAAGAGGTCAATATCTTGAACATTCAGAACATGCTGATGAATGAAACTGAAGAAGACAGGTATCCTTGGAAAGTTAGCCCGTGGGCTTATTATAGAGAATGAAAATGGGATGTATATGATCCCAATCAACATGCCAGTGATATTTTTCAATAGAAATAGAAAAAAAGGATCTCATTGAACCCCAAATGACCCCAAGCCAACACAACCTTGAGCACAAGGAATAAAATTGTTAGAAACCTCATGCAACTGGGCTTCAGAGTACAGTACAAAGCCACAGTAACCAGAGCAACATGGAAGAAAAACAGATACCAGATCAACACAGGAGAACTCAGAACGTAATCTTTAAGCCTACAGTCAACTAATTTTCCTCAGAGATGCCAGGAATACCCAATAGGAAAAGCACAACTGCTTCAATAAATGTTGACTTTTTACAACAAGAAGAATGAAATTAGATCCTATTACATATTATATAGAAAAAAAATTAAAAATTGATTACACCCTTATGCACAGAAGGTGAAAACTACTTAGGAAAGAAAAACAAGGACAAACTTCCATTATAGTGACTGAGGCAAAGATTTTTTTTAAATATAAAGCCAAAAGCACAGTCAGCAGAGGCAGAAAGAAAATGACATTACATCACACTAGAGAAACAATCGGTAGTGAAGAGACAACCAGAAGGTTGTAAAAAAATATTTGCAAGCCAGAAGGGATTAGTACACACAACACATACAGAACTCAAATGACTCGATAGTAAGAAAACAAAGAACTGTATTAAAAACCAGCAAAGAATCAGAGCAGACATTGTTCACAAAGAGACACACAAATGTTCATCCGGTGTACAGAAAAAGGCTTAACCTCCCTAGTAATCAAATGCAAATTAAAACCACTGAGTAGGCGGGCATGGTAGTACATGTCTGTAATCCCAGCAGAGGAGGTTAAGACAGGAGGATTGTCATAAGTTTGAGACCAGCCTGGGCTACATAGTGAGTTCAAGGCCAGCCTGCACTACATAGCAAGGCAATGTCAAAAGCAATAACAAAATACAACACCAAAAAAACGCACAAAGATAACAAGTATGGACAAGAATGTAAAGAAAATGGCTCTTGGTATACTGGTGATGACAGTGTAAATTAGATAGCCATTGTGGAAGATAGCCTAGTGGTTTCTCAAAAAAAATAAAAATAAAAATAGAACTATTATATAATCCAGCTATCTGACTTCTAGATGTCCACCCAAATGAAATGAAATCAAGACATCAAAAGAGTGTCTGCACTCCCACATTGATGGAAACTTTATTCAAAGTAACTAAGATATGAAATTAACCTGAGTGTCCATCAGTAGACAAATGGGGAGAGAAAATGCAGCACATACATGGTGGAATACTATGCAGCCTCAAATAAGGCATGCTGTCATTGTGACAGGATGCCTGAGCCCAGAGGACACTACACCAAGGGACCCAAACCCAGAACAAAAACTAGTGTGTTGTGTCTTCCCTCTTACATGAAAGTAAGAAGGAATTGGGTTTTAAAAAAGAAAATAATAATAATAGAATGGTGGTTACCAGAGGCTGGTAAGGATGGGAAAGGGTGTGTGGAGTAAAGGAAAAGTGAAAGGAAAGAAACCCAGGCCCTCCTCTCAGTTGCAGGAACCCAGGCCCTCCCTTACCACAGCCAGAGAAACACTTCTAAGGCACATGGAAATGTGTCAGTTTTCCACATAGGATCCAGCAGGGATAACTTCCGGTGCCCTCTCCCGTACTGGGCATTGCTGGGCCAACACCCACCCAGCTCCGTGTGTCTCTGTACCAGGAGTGGGGGTACTCTGGCTGCTTCATCCTCTTTGCTTCCAAAATTTCATTCCTGATGGATCTGTTCCCCAAAGGCAATCCACCCTCCACTTCTGGAGACCCCGTGCACTAAAGCCTGGCTGTCCACCTTTCCCGTGGCAGTTTCCTTATAGAACAAGTAAATGCAGTTTTGTAGGTAGAGTACTTCTTGTTTATTTTCTGAGACAGGGTTTTGCTATGCCATTCAGGCTAGCCTGGAGTTCACAGAAATCCTCCTGCCTCAGCCTCCTGAGTGCCGGGATTACAGGCATGCACCACAACACCCATTTAGGTATATAATTATTTTTTCAAGGTCCAATATTAGAGTCAGAAAAAAAGGTACACACAAACAGCTGGCGAAGGTCACACAGGCAGCCCCCAAGTCCTGCATTCCCTTGGCTATCCTAATTGGATTTTCAGCTTTCTAGAACAGCCCTTCCTGTGTTATGTCTGCAATTTGTAGGATCTGATAAGAGACTTGCTTCAAAGTTCAAAAGGGACCGAACTTTGTAAATAGCTCCACAGAGAAGCCCCTTTCATGCCGGAGGCAATCGATGGTAGCGGATGACAGCCTTGAGCCAGAGACGAAGCAGGCATCCCGGAGGCACAGCTGGGGCCCTGGGCGAGTTCCTTAACTTCTCAGTCCCTAGTCTCTTTATCTGTGCCAGGGGGATGAGCATTAGGCTGGCCTCCTTGGGGAGAGGCAAGTGACACAACCCAGCCAAGACCACGTGTAGTATGTGCTCGGCTAACGTGAGTGGTGGTGGCTGCCGTAAATGAAAGCAGAGTGCGGAGGGCAGAACAGCTAGATGCTGGCCAGTGTAGATTGGAAGGAATTCGGAAAAAGGGACTCACTCAGCCAACGTGCCTACAGGAAGGTTGGCTTCTCCCAGATGGGCAGTGTGTACCCTACACGCCACAAGTGTCCTAGTATGGGCAGGCAGAGGGCAATCTGACACCCTGGCCCAGGGGCGACCCAGAGGTTGGACGGTGGCATCCGGAAGGTGGGAGCAGCGGGGGCAGACGCCGAGGACGAGGACACAGGGAAGGGGACACGCCCTGGAGCTCTGGGGCATGACTTCAGCTGGTGTCACTAAATCCGGTGTGAGGCCTGCAGGGCTGTGAAAGGCACCGTCTTGTTGGATCTCAGCCAGTCTGTGGTCCTGGTCACAGCAGTACAAGACACACCACAGGTTCCTCTAATCCAGTGGGACCACAGGAGGCTTAGAGCTGGGAGGCCCCTGGTGCCACTGTGACTTGTGGCTGAGCCCCAGTGTCACTGCGTGGGCTCCTTGGGAGCAGACTGTGATGAAGTTTGGGGTGCTAGAGGCATAGGGAGGAGGCACCCCAGTGAAAGGAACAGGAAGGAAGTGGGACTGCGTGGAGAGAGACTGCTGCATCCCGGGACAAGGTGATGTAGCCAGGCCCTCGCACCCTGCTAGCCTCTGAACCCAGGCTGTGCCCTCAGAACCTCAGGGAATTTGGCGGCTGTGGGGTGGTGCTAGGAGGTGAGACTTACAGGAGGCTGACTGAGGACTGGGTTGGCTCATCTGAGAAGGGTCATTGCCCACTTCCGCCCTGGCTTTGGGCTCTTCACACCCGTCCCCCAATCTGTTTCCAGAGGAGCTGAGACTGGGGCCGGTACCCGAAGTGTTAGGGGTTGGGAGGGGCATATGGAAATCTGTGGATTCTGTCCATCTATGGAAAGCTCTCCATCAACTCAAGGGTGGAGGACGGTGGCCCATCCACAGGTGAAAGGCCTGGGCTGGGTCTGTTACATCATTACAGGAATTTAGAAGCAGCTGTAAGGTGGAGGGTGTCCTGAAACTCCAGCTTTCTTCAAAATGCTTTTTTTTTTTTTTTTTGCAGAACCGGGGTTTGAACTCAGGCCTTTGCACTTGTCAGGAAAATGTTTATTCCACTGAGCCATCTCTCTGGCCATCCCCCACCTCCTTTTTTTTGAAGAACCAGGGATTGAACTCAGGCCCTTGCACTTGCCAGAGAAGCACTTATTCAATTGAGCCATCTCCCCGGTCCTAAAATGCAATTTTTGAACCCTGATTTTTCTCGGTTCCTTTTTCTTCTGCCTCAGTGGGGCCTGGGCAGCTCCAAACTCTCCCATCACCATGCAGACAAGGGACCTGTCCCATCCAGGCCACCACTGTTCCACTGTTCCCAGGGGGCCCCAACCCTCCCTACTCAAAGTGGGTTCCACGGCCACCTGGGACCCTGTTAGAAATGCAGAATTTAGTTTGAGCCCTACATACAGGTCAGTCAGTCAGAGGCCAGAGGCCAAGGCCAGCTGTGATTTGTTTGATGGCCTAGAACCAAGGAGGAGTTCTGCATCATTTACAAAGAATAGGAGACACAAACTGCCACACCCTGCAATGCAAGTTCCCCAACCCCAGCCCTAGAAATTCAGACAGGTCACTGTCTTTCTCTGCATTCCTGTCTCCCTCCTCCATTCCAAACACAAAGCATCTCTGCTACACACCTCTGTGGTGTGGTGGGGGGTGCCACGGGGACCCCAGCCCTTTCTGCCCTCCCCTGGCTGCGTCTATGTACACCACACAGCCTGCCTGTCCACCTGCCTTTGCCTTCTGCCTCTGGGCTCTGTCTCACCCCAGATTTCCCTGTTGAGAGACCTTTCATCTTTGCAGCTTTTTCGCCTGGACTCTCTTGTGAAATGCAAATTAATTAGCATCCAATTACTCACTCTCCATGCATCGACAGCCTGCCCCTGTCCAGCTCTGTGGAATATCGCTGTCAAACATTGCTGTCATCAGCTGAGATTGTAGCTCCCACGGGGAGACAGCAGCCCCTCCCCTTGTCCTCCAGCTCAGTGGGGAGCTTCTCAGCAGCAGTCCCAGAAACTCAAGCCCTCCCCAGCTGGCGGGTCACCCCACCTGCTGAGCAGCCCTTTTA
>PVKA01005720.1:0-18987 GCA_004027165.1 Ctenomys sociabilis
TGGGAAAGTTACATGCAACTAGGCAACCACAAGGTTGCTCTATAGCCTCAGCAACCTCCAGGTGACCCTCAATCAATCTTGACAAAGGAACAATTGCTATTGGCTTCTGTAACCTGCTTGCTCAAGTTTCCCTGTTAACCCCTAATGGCCACAAGATGCTCCCCCCAAGGTTACCCAAGCATTACAGAAATATGTTATTTTGTCAAAATATTCCCTTCTCACTGAGCCAATCAATGTAAAGGTCAACCCCTATTAACCAATGCAATTAGCTTCTGTAACACAGCTTGCCTCAGCCCCCTTCACCCCATCCCTCAAGACCATACCCTGAGCCATAAAGTTCCCTAATATAGATAAAATATTTGTCTCCCCCAATCAAAATTGTCCCCGTACTCCCCTAACGGCCATTTTAGCTTCTGTGACGATGCTTGCTTACCCCTCCCAGCCTGCGGGTTTTAGACATAAAATACCCAACAACCCAGCCCTCGGGGGCCCTTGTCCTTCTCGCATGGAGAGGCTACCCGGTGGGTACCACCTAAAATAAAGCGCTTCTTTCCTTTTGGACTTGCCTCATTGTCATCTGATTTTTGAGTTACAACAAAATAACTTCAAGCTAAGTAAAAACACACCAAGACATATAGTAGTCAAGATCCCAGAAATTCAACACAAAAATAATATACTGAAAGCTGCTGCAGAGAAGAAGCAGATCACAGTCAAACGAAAACCAATCGGAATTGCAGGCCACTTCTCCACACAAACCATGAAGGCAAGGAGAGGATGGAGCAGAGTTCTTCAAGTCCTGCGTGAAAATAAATTCCAGCCCAGATTATTATATCCTGCAAAACTCTCTTTCAGGTTTGATGGAGACGTGAAATACTTCCATGACAAAGAACAACTGAAGAATTTAATAATGACAAAGCCATCCCTACACAGGCTGCTGAAAGATGTTCTAGAGAGAGACCATAATGACCAGAACTCCATGAATGAGAACAAAACGAACCCACTAAACAGGACAGACAATTAAACACAGGACACAAAGGAGTAAACAACACCAGGTAAATATCATGACAAACATGAGTCAACACATTTTAATTATAAGTACCAACATAAAAGGACTCAATTCACCAATTAAGAGAAATAGACTGGCACAGTGGATTAGGAAACAAAATCCAACCATATGCTGTATACAAGAAAAACACTTAACACAAAAGGACATTCATAGCTCAAAGTCAAAGGTTGAAAAACAATGCCCCAGAACCTTAGAAAAAAGCAGGAGTAGCAATTCTGTTCTCTCAACTTCAAACCAAGAAGGATCAAACGACACAAAGAAGCCACTATATATTGGTCAGGGGAAAAATTCAAGAGCAAGTGGTAACACTCATAAATACCTATGCACCAAACACAGGAGCACCCAACTATGTAAAACAAACCTTAATGGACATGAAAATCCTAATATCTAAGACCACAGTCTTAACAAGAGACCGCAACACCCCCTTATCTCTAAAAGTTAGATTAATCAGACAAAAAATTAGCAAGGAAGTAGCAGAACTGAACCAGAGTTTGGGACAAATGGACCTGGTGAACATACACAGAGCGTTCCACCCAACCACAGTTGAATACACATTTTTTCATCGGCACATGGGTCATTTTCCAAAATAAATCACATACTAGTCCAGTGGTCATGGCTAAGTACACGCAAGAAAATAGAAATTATCCCACACATACTATCTGACCACAGTGCAATGAAACTGGAAATAAATAACAACAACAAAAAAAAAAAAAACAGAAAAACCCGCAAAATTCACGGAAACTAAACAACAACCTACTCAGCAATCAAAGGATCACAAAAGAAATTCAACAAGAAATTCAAAAATATCTGCGATTCAATGAAAATTCAAGCACAACATACCAGAATTTATGGGATGCGATGAGAGCACTTCTTAGAGGGAAAAATCATACTATGAACTCACACATTAGAAAACAGAATGGGCACAAATTAGTACCCTAATGTTGCACCTCTGGCAACTAGAAAAAAAAAGAATCAAATAAATCCAGAGAGCAAACACAGGAAGAAATCATAAAGATTAGAAAAGAAATTAATTCAGTTGAGATGAAGAAAACAATTCAAAGAATTCACAAATCAAAAAGTTGGTTCTTTGAAAAACTAAATGAAGTTGATAAGCCTCTAGCCAACCTCATCAAAAAGAGGCAAAGGAAAATTCAACTACAAGCGATAAGGAATGAAAAGGGTGAAAACACCACAGACCCAGTGGAAATTCAGAAGATTATCAATAGTTACTTCAAAAATCTTTACGCTCACAGAATAGAAGACACAGAAGAAATGGACAGATTTCTCAAAAGGTACAAGTTACCAAAACTAAACCAAGAAGATATAAAAACTCTCAATAAGCCAATAACAGCCAATGAAATACAAAACGTAATAAAAGGCCTAAGGACCAAGAAAAGTCCAGGTCCTGATGGATTCACAGTTGAATTCTACAAGAAATTAATAGAATATATAATCCCCATACTCCACAAACTCTTCAATGAATTTGAAAAGGAAATCAATCAGTATTATACTTGGAGGCAAGTATAATACTGATTCCAAAACCAGGGAAAGATACAACCAAAAAGGAGAACTACAGGCCAATCTCCCTCATGAACATAGATGCGAAAATCTCAATAAAATCCTGGCAAATAGAATACAGCAAATCATCAAGAAGATCATACACCCTGGGTTTCTTCCCAGGGATGCAAGGATGCTTCAATATTCAAAAATCTATAAATGTAATACACTATATTAATAGACTGAAATCTAAACACCATATGATCATCTCAATTGATGCAGAGAAAGCTTTTGACAAAGTCCAAGACTCATTCATGTTCAAGGTCCTACAGAAAACTGGAATAGATGGACTCTACCTTAACTTGATAAAAGCCATCTATGACAACCCAAAAGCTCATATAATCCTAAATGGGGAAAAACTGAAATCTTTTACTCTTAAATCAGGTACAAGACAAGGATGTCCTCTATCACCCCTCCTATTCAATACAATCTTGGAATCCTTAGCAACAGCCATTAGAAAAGAGGGAGAAATAAAGGGAATAAGAATATATAAAGAAGAACTTAAATTATCACTATTTGCAGACGACATGATGCTTTACTTGGAAGACCCCAAAAATTCCACCAAGAAACTACTAGAACTGATAGGGAAATTCAGTAGCATAGAAGGATACAGTATTTTTTCAATGGTCAAAAGTCAATAGCATTCCTCTACACAGATAACAAGCACACTGAAAAAGAAATAGAAACAATACCTTTTACAGTAGCACCGCACAAAATGAAATACCTTGGAATTCACTTATCCAAGGAAGTCAAAGATCTTTTCACAGAAAATTACAACACCCTAAGAAAAGAGATTATAGAGGATTTCAGAAAATGGAAAGATATTCCATGCTCCTGGATAGGAAGAACCAACATCGTGAAGATGACCATACTCCCAAAATTGCTGTACAGATTTAATGCAATCCCTACCAAACTGCCACCAGCATACCTCCAAGACCTAGAGAAATCATTCCTAAAATTTATTTGGAACCACAAACCACCTAGAATAGCAAAGGCAATCTTGGCCAATCAAGAAAAGGCAGGAGGCATCACAATTCCTGATTTGAAATTATACTACAAAGCCACTGTGATAAAATCCACATGGTATTGGCAACAAAATAGACCTGAGAATCAATGGAATAGATTAGAAGGTACAGAAGCATCTATGAGCACACTCAGCCATCTGATCTTCGCCAAAGGGGCCAAACATACTCACTGGAGGAAAGCCTCTTTAACAAATGGTGCTGGAAAACATGTCCTTCTACATGCTGAAAACTAAAACTTGACCCAGCTCTATCACCATGAACTAAGTTAAAGTCAAAATGGATTAAAGATCTAAACATTAAAACAGAAACACTCAATCTCCTGGAAGAGAAAGTAGGAGGAACTCTTGAAGACATAGGGGTAGGTAAAGAGTTCATGAACAAACATATATTCGCACGGGAAACACTTGAAAGAATCAACAACTGGGATCAACTCTTCTTAAGAAGCTTTTGCATGTCAAAAGAAATTGTCAAGAGTGAAAAGACAACCCACAAATTTTGAAAAAAATCCTAACTAATAAGCAATCAGACAGAGGTCTACAGTCTAGAATATATAAAGAACTAAGATATAATAGGGCCCTCAAATTTAAAGACCCAATTCAGAAATGGGCATCTGAGATGAATACACACTTCTCAGGGGATGAAATTAAAGAAGCGATTAAATACATGAAAAAATGCTCTCCATCATTAGCCATCCATGAAATACAAGCAAAAACAACACTGAGATACCGTCTCACTCCAGAAAAAATGGCTATCATAAGGAAATCAGCCAACAACAAATGTTGGAGAGGTTGTGGGGAAAAGGGAACACTTCTCCACTGCTGGTGGGAATGTAGACTGGTACAACCATTGTGTAGGACTAGAAATCCCACTCAAGCTGGCTATCCCACTACTGGGAATTTTCCCAAAGGAACTGAAAACATTGTATCATAGGTATATGTGTACCTATTTTTATAGCAGCACAATGTGTGATAGTAAAATCTTGGAAACAACCAAGATGTCCATCACATGAGGAATGGTTGAAAAAGATGTGGTATTTCTATATAATGGAGTATTACTCAGCTATTAAGAATGATAAGCTTGAGTCTTTTATATTGAAATGGATGCCACTTGAACATATTTCATGAGTGAAATAAACCAGACATACAAGTGTAAATATCGTACAGTCTCCCTAGTACAAGAAGCGAGAAGCAGAAATACAAATGGATATGTACAACGACAACTAAAAACAATTGAGTCAGATAAGGCAAAGTGAATGGCATATACTGCAGTGTACTAATCTGCTTTTGTTCTGGATGGTTAACAACCTAGGTTCACAGATCAAAATTGGAGAAATAGAAGAGCCACAAGGCCAGCCAACATTTTGGCCCTAAAGGTCAACGAAGACTCAGGACATAGGAGAACCTGTACTGCGACATCATGAAACTCAGTTGAGCTCCAAATTTTCTGAACAAGGAGATTATGGAGCCACAGAGGAAAGAGACTGAAGTTCTATGGTGTGCCTGGGGAGAGGCACATGGAGAGAAAACTTTCTCTCAGGCTCTCACAGAGAGCAAACTGGTCAAGCATTGGCCATGACTCATCCACATGGATGACACAGACAAAGGAACTACAGAATAATATACAGGACTACAAGATAAACCCTGAGGGGACTTCACTGACCTCATAAGATATGTAAAGTACATGTGTTGGTATATAAGTCTTGCTCTATCTAGGTCTTAACTATCCAGCAGAAACGTATAAAAATGAAGTATACATCACGAGGCCATAATATTAAGCTGAGCTGTAAATGGCTATGGTCGACAACTTCTTCGGATAACTCACTATTGTTATGGAATTCTGGACTGTGTTGGATTGTGTCGTTGAGTTCAAGCACCTAAGTTAATTGAATGACAATGGAGTGCCCGTCTTTGACAGTTGTGGACAGGGGAGGGGGTATGGAGAAGAAGAATCATAATGTGTGTGTATGGAAAGTGCAGTTGGGATAGATAGCTATGTGCTTCTACACAATTCTAGGAGAGGCAAGATTTGCACTAATGGTGGTTGGATAGGATATTGTGTCAGCTTCTAATACTATGGACAACCCCTGGGAAAATAGCAAGGTAGAAAGTGTTAATTGTTGAATCTTTGATGTAATTCAGGTATAAAAGTTAAGATACGCAAACAGCTTTACTGATGAGAGACATATGCTATAATGATGTCTGTAAGTATAATATCATGTATACACCTTCTATGATACGAAAACATTATGAAAACGGTTTGCAGTGTATTAATTTATCAAATCCATCTTGTCAAGGTATCTTTAAACTGTCTCATTGATATTTGTACTTCAATAAAACAAAAATTAAAAATTAAAAAATTAAATTAAATTTTAAAAAAGAATAAAAATACAAAAACAAACTTCTTTAAAAAAAATCTAATAATTTTCCTGAGTTACCTAAATCGACAGGCGCTACAGTCATACAGTCTCTCCCTGGAGGTCCCTGGAAGATATTTGATCCCCATCTTTATAATCTTGTATAGCTTATTTCATTATCAGACCCATACTGAGAAAGTCCCATTGTAACTTATTAACTATACACACAAAAAACGACAGAAGACAAGAAATGTCACCAAATCATTCAAATAAAAGTCACTTGCAGGCTGAATTTATTCGTGTTTTCAATGTAGTGCTATTACAGATAGATTCCATTTCATATATCAAAATCCTAAATCCTCAGGCTACCACTGTAGGATACAGAAATTCTCCTATATCCAAATTCTATATACCCGTTAGAAAGGACAGTCTGCTTTTTGAAAATTTTCTGCTGGATAGAACCCTGCAATCCAGGCCATTTCATTCTGTCCTATTTTCACTTTCTCCTCCCTGCTTATTTCCACTTTCCCTTGGCCCTTTGAGGACCACACATTTTTACAGTCTTCTGTTTACAGACCTATCCATCCCTCCTCTTCCCCACTATAAAAAAGGATGTTCTAGATCTTATTTCCTAACAAGGTCTTAAATATCTGAAATGCTGCATTTAGTGGATTTTTCATTTTAAGAGGGCCACAGTAAGTGGGTAATGCTTTTGTCCAAGACAGTGAGTAGCAGAAATTGAACTAAAGGCATGCAAGAATTTTTAAGTAGAAGAATAGTTCAGGGAATTCCTGTGGGTCATAAAGCAGGGACTATTATCTTAATTCTCTCTCTCTCATTTTGCAATTGAGCAGTTGACATATATCATCTCTTCTAATGAATGGGTGGTGCTAGCAGAAATAAAGATCATATAACATAATGCTCAGATGTTCAGTGATGTGAGTAGCCAACACATTGCACAATGACCTAAGCATTTTATATGCATTGATATTTAATTCTCATTATTATTTCTAATTTAAAGATGGAGATATTAAAGCATAAATGTTATGGTTTGTTGTCCCCCCCAAAGCCTCATGTAGTCATGAGGTGGACACTTCTAGAGTTTGTGATTAACTCATGATCCACTAGGATTATGTGTGATCCAAAACTGGGATTGTGGGTCTTAGTACTGCTGGGATTATGGGTGTGAGTACTTCCCCCAGCCTAGGGCAGAGAACCTGAATATAAATAACAGACAGAGAGACAGACTTTCTTCAGTTATTGCTCTTTGTTGCATTGCTGTTGTTCCACTGCCATGAACTGCTGCTCTCTGCCATGTGCTCTTCTACCTTGGAGCCAGCCAAGGTAGCCAGACTGAAACCCACAGTAATTGTGAGCTAAATAAATCTTTCCTTCCTTCATTCTGGGTGTTGGGTATTTGTCCCAGCAATGAGAGAAGATTAACTAAGACAATAAAGAACCCAGAATGAGGTCCAGAAAGATAGTTCAGTGGATTAAGTGCCCGCTTTGGCAAGCGCAGATGCTGGGGTTTGATCCATGGCACCACATGCCATGCTGATCTGGCCTCCAGGTGCACTGAGCGAGTCATAGAGTCCTGGCATGGTGGCACTCACCTGCAATCCCACTGCTGGGGAGGCTGCACATAGAAGGATCACTACGAGTCTGATCTGCATAGTGAGACTCTGAACAAAATTAAAAAAAAAAACAAAAAAACTCAGAATGCACATAAAGAACACCCAGATCATAACCACTAAGATTTAGTGACACAGATATACACATATACCAGGAGGAGTCCAACACACACATACACACCTGGACTGCAGAGTACAAGATCTCTTACTAATCATGACCTACCTGAAATGATGGCAGTGTCCTGTACTTCCCTTAAACTGTCCTCCACACAGGATCTGCAGTCATCTTTAAATTGCTCCAGCTACCCAAAGCTCAACACTATCATACTCTTGCCCTTTCTTCTTCCTGTCTCCCCTGTCCCACCCCACACCAACTCTGCTTTTCAAAATGAGTAAACAAACTAAGGCACCCATGCTCCTTTGTTGTGAGATTCTACAATTAGCTAGATAATCCAGTTAACCCTATCTGGTGTTTTGTCATAAGTCAACCACTTTTAACTGCCATATTAAATACAACTCCTTCATTTCATGAATGTTTGCAATCTTTTATCTATGAAAAATATAAAGAGTATTTCATAAATCTGTCCTGAAACATAGGTTCATAGATTTTTAAAGCAAGGAAAGGCCTTAGTGGCCACCTCAGACAATCTCTTCACCATAGAGATGATAAAGCTGGTGCCCAGGGAGTTCTTGCGACCTGGCTTAAGTTGTAGCTCTAGTTCATTCCAGATTTCCTAACATCCCATCTAGCAGCAAAAAGTTAGCAGGCTTTTTTAAGTGTCAGGTTCTGAGGAGCAAGTGCTCTTTCTGTACTATTTTTCTTTATTAGAATCAAGTTACAAACATTTTCATAGGGAAGCATCTTCACCTGCTAAAGAAATTAATATCCTTACACATAGAGCAAAAAAGCTCACTCAGAAGTGCGACAATTTGTTTTCATTTAAGATACAGTTAGGTTGCAACATAAGTTGTTGGAGCCAGCAAGGACTTCATAAGGTATTCATTCACATATTCATAATATAGACTTAACATCCTTATCTTAGCAGCAAAGTATCTGGGAATCAGTAAACCTATCTGGCTTTAGACTTTGGGCTATGCCTCATCCTTCTACCCTCTTCTGGTTGAAAAATGAGAAAAAAATTTAAATTAGCATGAGGCTCTAAGACTCCCAATCACTGAGACTTTTTTTATAACTTCCATCTTGGGAATAAAAATGAATCAGGAGAAAGGTAGGCTTGGGACACTATTTATTCTGTTCAGTAACATTTTTGATGATGGCTGAAAAAGGAAATAAATGAAAAGACACAACCAAATGACCAACATGATTTGTAGGTAGATTTTTTCCAGTAGTTTTAAGTTATAGCATCTGTCGACCCAAAACTGGATGCTATCTCTGAGCTATGCAAAATCTAAAACAGCTGTAACTTTAAGATAGAATCAAGGTTTCCACTCTTTTTCAGCTTCCAGGGCCAGTGGCCATTTTCTTAGAGAACAATAACCTGCAACATGCCCATTTCCTTTGTGCCTTGTGTTCTAAGCATACAACTAATTATATACTTTGACATGATTTTCATATAACATTATCACTGCCTCCCAATTATTCCTCAAACTCTATTCTTTATGATTTACTGGCTTTGGGGGAAAATGTTAACCAATATGGAATGCATGCCACTTAAATAGATTCTACAGTTCTCTGCCATTAGAGAAAATGCTTCACAGTGGAAATGTAACAGCTATTGCAGGGTTAAAGCCATTTATGTAGTTACTTCTTGGGATTTGCGATTACAGGAAAGCCTAAGCTAAAATATGAATAATGTCTTTTAATATACCAAAGACTGAGTGCCTTAAGTTGTTTTTCTCCCTGGTTAAACCAAAATACAATATGAGTAAGTGTTATATGCAATACAAAATCCATTTCAAGCCAAGTACCAACAATAAATTATTTCTTAAGTAATAAAACATGCATACAAAATAATATTTTATGCCCACAAAAGTACTCAATATAAGGTCAAAATTAAAGGGAAACACTCAGCCTCTTAAACAATGAATATATTAGAAAAGAACTCAATGAACAGAATAGAGAAGGTTACTTAACACAGAAGCGACAGGCTGAGAATATCAAGTCCTGGCCTGGAAAAGGTAATTGGCTTCTGTAATTATTTCACTCAAAAAAAATCTCTTGAATGTTTCATGTTGGGCCTTTTCATATAAGGAGACCACATTTAGTATTTATTGAATACTCACTATATGCAGGGAATTCTAGTTATTGACTTTACCAAATAACAATTCAATGAGGTAGATTTTAGTTTGAACCATGTGAAATTTTCAATTTTGTAGGTCAAAAAAGTTGAATATTAAAAAATTCAGAGTAAGAGCTGTATGTGAAATGTTTTCACTTCGTAGGTGGCTCAGAGAAATAATTTGTCAAATTTATATATCAAACATCTGATAGAATTGGGACTTCAACACAGACTCTTTTATCATCCCACCACATCCCACTTTATTTGAAGTAATTAAGATTAAATTGGAAGGAGGTTGAAGGCAGTAGGCAGTACATCTACTGCCCTCAACCTCTCCCAACCAAAGGACCTTAAATGTTTTCAGTGTCTTCAGTTTACAAATTTGATTCCATTAAAATCCTTCTTTTTCAACAGACCCACTACCATTCTTTCTTTACCTGCATTAGAGCTATAGCCATTGCATTTTTGAAGTGTATGATCAGATAAAAACTTATAAATATGAGGAAAGAACATAAAATAACTACAACTGGTACGATCCTAGGAAATCCTGGAAGAATGGCACTACAAAGATACAACCTGAAAACTAAACTATGTAGCTGATACACTCTACTCCTGGTGGACAGATCCTATGGTTTGTTGCTATGTGTGCCATAGATTTAAATTTGTATAACACAAAACACTAGAGCGTATCTACGATGAGCAGAGGCAATAAGAAGCATGATGGCTGGAGAATGCCAAAATAGGATACAGTCGTTGTCCTTTCTTTCAGAAACCAAGGAGTTGCAATTATCCTATTTGCATTCTTTTGCCTGGGCTGCCAGGTAGTGCACCCCTAACACACCACAAGGCCATTCATGAAGCTATGAGGATGAAACCAATGCAGTGGGCACCACAGGATGTTGGAAAAGGATAACAGATGGTATGGGAAAACCCTTGAAGGGGTAAGTAAAGCCAATTCAAGAGAAAGGACACAAGGACTACAAATACTGGCAGTACCATAGAGAGGGACCACCCAAGCCCTTTGGACCTCATATCTCATCACAGACTATCATGGGTGTTAGACATGGAACTATACGATTTATTGTTTGCCCCATTGGATCTTAGTCTTGCTTTGGTCCTATTCTTTTCTATTGCACTAACTGTGGCTTGGAAAATAAAAATGTTTACTATTAGAAGTGTGTAGTCTTTTTGTCATTTTTACAGGACTTAAAGCTAAAAGTTTGCCATACGTCTCAGGCAGACTCTGGACACGAACTTCTCAGCAGCATTGAAACTGTTAGGCTTTTAGTAACTCTTAGTAATAGCCTCTGTGTCTTTTGCAAAAAGGTAAACACACATGAGCCTTTTGGGAGCCATGGCAGAATCTTATGGTCTGTATCTGTATGTCCCTCCAAAGCTTCATGCATGCTAGGTGCAGCTTCCAGCAGGTGACTGAATCATGGATGCATGCTATTCCTCACTGGATCAGTCCACTGGTGGGTTTATAGCTAAGTCTGATGTTAAGCAATAAAGCCTGTGGGAACAGATGGGTCATTGTGGGCATTACCTTGTGGGTATATATCCCTCCTCCTGCCTTGATCCCTCTCTGATTCCTGCCTGCCATGTTATGTACTGTTTTGCTTCTGCTATGCCAACCTTCCTTGGAAATGGCCAACTATGGCCTAAAGGCTCTATGAACTGTGAGTCAAAATAAACCTCTTGTCCTTTAACTTGTGGGTCTCAAGTGTTTTGTCTCAGAAATAAAAGAAAAACTAAGACAAAACCATTGAAGTTTATGAAACACAAGTGACCAAGCCCGCCAGAGAGTTTATGATGCAGTGGATAGCAAATGTGGTAGAATTTGCATTTGTATCAAATTATGCCTGTGTAGCTGGTCTAGTAACAATATTTTGAGAATCCCTTACATGAACCATTAGTGGAATGGACACTAGTGTAGGCCATACCATACAGAAAGGAGAGAACACCTTTGAAGATCGTCTATTTCCATGAAAGCTAGAGCTTCTCTAAGCTCTGACACAGCTGGCATCTGGCTCAGATGCATCAAACAGCACCAGAGAGTGCTTTGACCATCCATTTAGGTTAAAAGACTTAGGCAAGTATCTAACATGAGTTACTCTGTCTTTGTGGATCTGTAGTAAAGCCAATCAGTTGGTATAGAACTATGGAAAATAATTATCTTTAAAATATTCAAGTGTTGGGTGATGGAGATAGCTCAGCAGTCTAAGCATCTGCATAGACAAGAGCAAAGACATAGTTCCATCCCTGTAACATATACCATGCTGGCTGCACACCAGGTGCACTGAACCAACCACCAAGCACTGGGGAGGCTGAAACAGGAGGATCACTGCAAGTCCAAGCTTCATAGTGAGATCCTGTATCAAATACATGAAAAATGATATTCAAATGTCTTATTGCTATATAACACCCTTGAAGAACCTTTACATTTATAATGTAACTATCAAACTGAATAGGATCTTTTTTCCTGGTTATTTAAAATCTTATTCTTAAAAATCTGTAGAAATAAAACCCTAACTTTTCCCCAGCTAAGCCAAACTTTAATCTACTACAATACATCTTCAACCTCAAATGTTGCAAGATGTTTGTCTCACACTTTTGTCACCAACAACAGGGCTTCTCAACATGTTTAGGACTCACCATGGGCTCTTGATTAAAATGTGAGAAGTCTGAGGCTTAATCAATATTTTTCAGATTAATGGACCTTGACCCACATACTACACCCAATGCCAAGCTTTATAAAGCACATTCAATGAACTGATGCTGTATTTTATCTTTTTTGCCTTACCCAGGAAGTAAATAAAATCAATAAAGTGAACCGAGTACCTAATGAGCAGATCTCATACTAGGAAACTATATTACCTGGTTTAGTTCATCGTGATGCAGCCTTCAAACCATCCAAAAAGACCTTCTACCTCTATACACAGTTGCCTCTTTATCTTTATTACTGACTTATTACCTACTCAATGAATAACTTTTTTATTGTGGTTACCGCTGCATTTATTGCTGCAAGTATTCTATTTGTTTTTATAGCTAATTTTTCTATAGCTTTAACAAATTTGCCTCAAAGTGAAGCACAAGGTTAGAACTGGATCACTTGGCCTTTTCTCTTCTTGTCTCCTCCCAGTTCAAAGTGCTCACATCTCTTAATGGTCAGCATTCTCTTCGATCTGCAGTTGGGCTCCACACACTCAAGCCTCAGCACAATCTTCTTTGTCGTCTTAGCTTTCTTCTGGAAGATGGGTTTCGTCTGCCCACCGCAGCCACTCTGCTTCTGATCGTAGCGCCCCTTTCCTTGGGCATACAGGGAATCCTTGTCCTTCTTATACTGGGTCACTTTGTGAAGCTGATGCTTGCCACATTTCTTACAGAAAGTCCTTCGGGTTTCGGTACATTGACCGCCTTGGTGGTAGAGCTGTCTACGCGATGAAAACAAGAAGCCCAGTGACCTAAATCAGCGCATCGCGCCACTCACACCTCACAGGAAAGGGATAACTTTAATTCTCCAAATTCAGTTTAAATTTGGCAATGGTACCAGTCATAAAAACAAATAGAATACTTGCAGCAAGAAGAAAAGTAAGAAAATAGGAGATGACAAAAACATTCCTCACTATAGGAACGGAAGAGTAATTGTCATGGTAAAATTTAAAGGTAATCATGATAATGAAGGCATTATAAACACATTTGGACTTTTCTCCTTGCAAAGAGATATTCGAAGTTCTATACTGAGAAAAAGCTTCACTATTCATATGAAGATTTTTCTCTTCATGTCATAGAAAGGAAAGAAGAATCTGATGCTTCAAATGAAACCAAAAAATTATTTAAATTTTACACCATCTCTAAATTCTTGTAACTGCCCATAAAACACCACAGTGAATTAAAAGAAAAGAAGACCACAGTTTCCTAGGAATATTTAGGTTACTTTTAGGTTTTTGGGATTAAATTAAATCTACTTTTTGGAAGAATTCAAACACTGACAATGTGGAACAATTCTAAAGCAGAATAATTCAATATTTCAAAAATAAGAAATTTGGTAGTTATCAAAAAGAGACATTCATTTCCCCACAAAATAGACAAGAACTGAATAATTTTAGATCAGCAGAAATGGCTCTTCAGTTACATACTAGTGTATTTAAGCTTATAATTACTTATTCCCAAGATATTTTCTCTTAATTTATTCTGTTTATATGGTCTACAGTAAAGTTGAGGGTAAGCATAAAAGCAAATATATAATTTGCATTTGTGTACAATAAAGTGTCAATAATTTAGAATCAACTAAATTAGATGCTCATAAATTAACCAGGTTGGGACCAAAGTTTGTGCTATCTCTATGAAATAATTTACTATGTAAATCAATAGTGCAAACACAGCTACAGGAACATTTTAAAGGTCCTTTTCAGCAAGTAAATTCTACTACTGCATGCAAGTTAGCCTTCGCTTCACAAGTGCCAACCCCCACATCATATTTTGGTCCAGTGCTTGTGTACTTTTCAATTCCTCCACATTTCCATTAATGTTTGACATACATAAGTTCCCATGCACATCCTGTGTCCTCCTTCAATCATGACAGTGATGAAGAGCTCCAGCTCTTGTTCACATAGGAACTGGGCAAAAAACTCATAATTCAAAAACAGAGGTAAGAGGAGTGAAGAGTTACTGTCGTGGTGATCTACACTTTAGGACTGTCCAGTCTGCACAGACTGCTTTCCTTGAGGCCTCTAATACAGAATTTATTCTCATTCCCTAGAACTACAGAACAAAATCTACACTTAGGGATTTAAAGTAATAGGGATGCAGCCTCTCACGGGGCTGGACACCAGAAGCCCAAGGGCAGATGCTCCAGGATACACTCTCTCCAAAGATGCTCCAAAGCCTTTGTAGTTGTCCCTGCTGGTGCCCTCAAGGTCCAGGTGGCTCCTAGAGATCCCTGTGATGGTGGCATGATCGCATCCCAGGCCTCCGTCCTCACACGGCCTGCTGTGTGCATTCACACCTAGAGCTTTTCAGTTCCACATACCTCATCCCATTGAATGGTTACACTCAGCCATATATTTTCATTTTTGAGGTAAATAATTGATCTCAGAGCAGCCCAAGTATACACAGACATGTAAAAGGAGAGTTAGGTCTTCCAAGGTCAAATCCCATGCTATGTTATCCCACCAAGATGCTGCTCTCTTCCTTCCTGGTAAACAACACACAGCCTAAAATGAATTCCAAGCATTTTCACATTCTTAGTAAACTATCACCAATCAGAATATTAGGTTTCAAAAGGGTGCATTTTGGGGTTAAACTAAAGTTTCCACCTAAAGTAGATGATGATTTGGTAGAAGGAATGAGAATGTATGTCAAGCCCTAATCAACTCATACATTTGTCCAGCAGGCAGGTTTCATGTATTTTAAGTTCCTGTGGAAGGACTGTTACCTGAACCAAACCTAAGAGAGTGAAGGCATCTTGCCAGAGGAATAAAATGTAAGTTGAATTTTCAAAGGCAATTCAAGGCTAACTAGATGACACAATAGCTTACCAGGTGATATTTCCCCAAAACTAGAATGAAAGAAACCCCGGGGGAGTCTTTTATGACTCAGAGCCATCCCACCCTCCCATTTTGTGCCTCACCACACCTCACACACCTTGGTGTAGCTTCTCAGACACAGACACGTGATGGTGTTCTCAACCTCTGTACAACTCTGCTTCCATTCAAGAACGGCACTTCCTGCACTGGTCCAACTTGAAAGACGCTGCTCATGCTCTGGAGCCTGTTTGCTTCTGTGACAGCCCCTAACTTGATTCCTCTTTCCTAGGTTCTGTCTGAAGACTTATCTGATTCTACCTGCCCCATTACGTTGTGAGTGCTAGTTCGTACATTCGTGTAGCAACTGTCATTTTATACATTCATCTCCCATTTGGGAAGAACGAGAATGCTCTCTAATTGATGGAAGGGGAATGCTTGGGAAGAAGACTCCTTCACTAGTTCATGTTTGTAGTCACATTAAAACAGCAGGCTGATAAAGAGTGAACCACCTTCTACCTTCTGACTCTGAACGCTCTGTAATCAATGTTTACTTTCTATTCTCATACTAGAATAAAGGCCAGATGTTTGTTTCACAAGTGATAGCCTGCTTTCTGTATTACCCTGTAACTCCTTTTCCTTTCAGTTAACATTATATCATCAATGTCTTTCCAAGTCAATACATTTTGATTTATTTCCCAAATAATGTGAAATATGAAGTTAAGAGCCGAAAGTACAAGCTGAAAAATTGTTAAACATGCCACAAATTTGTTTTTTCCAGCAAAAATTCAAAAGAAAATATAGACAGTTTCACTTATTAAAAAGAGAATTAAAGCCCAAGGGCCTGAGTTCAATGCCTGGTTCCACCAAAAAAGAAAAAAAAGAGAGAGAGAGAATTAATTGGTCAAAACACACACTTTGTTCTGAAGAGAAATTTATCCTTTGCTTCTTATAAAAGAACAGTTTAATTAACAAAAAAGGAAGTAGCCCAAGGGTCAAGGGTTTTTATTGTGTTCATGGATATATGAACAGCTGGAGTCATTGCCACCCAGCTGCACCCCACAGAAGAATAATGTACAGCACACCGTATGCAAATTTAGATTTTTATATGAGTTCTTCAGAAAAAAATGATTTTTACACATTTGTCAGATTCTCATGTTTGTAACAAAAAAATATAGAAATTTTGAACCACTAATATAGAACCACTAATATAGTCTGTATGGCTTCCCGTGAATTATCCAAAACTTTTGTTTCTCTCAAATAAGGTTTTGACAGTCACTTGTTCATGTATATAGGGCTTAAGGAGTGAATGTTTGCATGCCTTTCGAGATTCACATATTTTTTTTTTTTTTTTTTTTTTTTTTTTTTTTTTTTTTTTTGTCTTTTAGAGACAGGGTCTCACTATGCAGTTCAGGCTGGCCCTAAGCTCACTTTGTAGCTCAGGCTGGTCTCGAACTCACAACAATCCTCCTGCCTCAGCCTCCCAAGTGCTGGGATTACAGGCTTGCGCCACCACGCCCGGCTTCGAGATTCACATATTGAAATCCAAATCCCCAATGTGATAGTATTAGCAAGTAGGGGCTGTGGAAAACTATAAGATCATGAAACTGAGTCCTCATGGATGGAATTAGTCCCCTTGGAAGAAAAAACAGGAGCTATAGCTTCTCTTCCACTCATATCAAGGTACAACAAAAACACAAATGTCCACACACCAGGTATCAGACCCTCTACAGCACACCAGGTATCAGACCCTCTACAGATATGTGATCTACACGTACCTTGAAAATGGATTTCCCAGGCTCCAGAATTATGCAAAACAAGCACTGTGACCTAACATTTTGTTTTAATAATCTCAATTGTCCAAGACCATAAATTTTAAATTAAGGATTAGGTAAATGAAAACTGAACAGAGGAAGCTGACATTCACAATAGCATGGAAAATGATATGTCGTGTGTATCTGATCTCAGGACACCCAAAAGATCCTTAGGAGAAATGGGTGAGGAGATGCCCAAGGTGAAGGCTAAAACATTTCTAAAGATGTAATTTGTAAACACCTCCAGTACATAAACAAATGAGCAAAATGTCCAAGTTCTACACTACAGATCAAAATTATCATAATCAAGTCACTTTTATATCACTTGCCTCCAGAAGCATGTCAGCCTATCACGTTATGTATGTGTGCTCAATGGCAAGGGGTGGCAATATTGATAAACGCTTTCCTCTTACATGGACTGATCACTCATTTAGAGGTCGTCTTGCACCTGCCACTGAAAGAGAAAAGACAAATTGAGCCCATTTTTCAAAATCGGCAGTTACTTATTTTGTTAAGCACAACATGTTTGTCTCTGCTACTTTTCGTAGGGCTTCAGGGGAGTCAAGCCATTTGGTTGCAAAACTAATTAACAGAAACTACCTTTGAATTACTAAACTGGCAGCCTGACATTGCTGATTAGATTATCATGGGAATAGCGGGTTGTGAAACATCATTATTAAAATAAACCCAGACTTGTTTTGTCATAGGAAAGTGATTTAAGCAGCTTTCAAAGCAAAAAAAAAAAAAATTCTGTCCCTCTTCGCATGCAGGTAGCTGTGGTATTTTTTACCTTTTCATTGATATTCTGGTGTCTTGTGAACACAGCCCAGTATATGAGTGCTCTGCGCGGAGACACAACTCTGGGTAAATTACCTTGTAAATTCCCTACTAGGGAAGGAGGGAAAAGAAATTTTGAAGAGGAGAGAGCAAAAGAGAGAAAAAAGAAAGCAGATACCCCACAATAACCTGTATTGGTTCAGAAACAGACATCTTGCTGTTGACACACTGGGAAAATGTTTCAGAAAATTCTAAAGACTATCCTTGAAACATGAATTCTCACCCTCAGCCATGTTTTTTTTCTCCACCCTTCCTTCTGTGCAAAAACATTGTTATTTCAGTTCTTTTATTTTTTTTCTCTGTCTCTTTTTTTCCACATTAGAAGGAGGCTTCTAAAGGAGCAGCATATTGATTTCTCACAGCAGATTAGAACTCTCTGCTATTCAAAAGCCATTTTACCCGAGAAACATGGGATTTGGGGATCTATGTCGTCCTTTCCAGTTCAAAGCACCAAAGACACTCAGTTGATGTTTACATCAACTGTCTGAAAACTGCTTCAACTGAGATTGCATGGCAGTCACACAGATCCCTTTCAAATCACTTTGCAGGTTTGTTTTGACTCCTCTTGTTCTCTCTTCTTTCACAAAAATATCATTCTGCACAAAGCTGCTATACAATGAGTTGTGTGTTGGCAAAAACCTTTGAGAAGGCGTTTTATACATTCAAAGGGTGACTGAAGGAGTCTCTCTTTCCTCAGATTCTGAAACACCTTCAGGGCATGCAAGGGCAGAGGGGTAGGAAACTCAGTGAATATTATTTTTGGTGCATTTAGTAAACATCCTAGAGCCATGTGCAGTCAGAGAATTATTCCTGGAGAGTTAATTGTGCAGACAATTTTCTTGCTCTGGAGAAATAAGGTTTACAGAAATCACTGCTGTCCACATGAGTCATAAACACAGGCTACAACCCCACAGCTGTATGACGCACCTCACTCGCCTA
>PVKA01005720.1:19087-38675 GCA_004027165.1 Ctenomys sociabilis
CTATCTAATTGTTATGGCTGTTTACCTCACAAAATGAATTTCATTGTTTCTCATCCTGTGATCATCTCAATATATATCCATTACTTAGAAGTAAAAAAAATTGCAGCATTGCCCTAATCCTACCACTTTGTAATAACCACTGTCAATAACCTTCTATAGATCTTCCCAGGACTTTTTGTGTTGTAAAAATTACACACCCATCCATAAAATCAGCACATGATAAGTAAACAAATGACTAAGCACTTAAAACTAAGCAGTTTTCCATATTGGCAAAATTTTTAAAAAATGCTATCACTTTATTTTTTTATAAATTTATTAGAATATTTACTTTTCCAAATATTCTGTTTATAAATGTGAATAATTTAGTATCTATGCACATCAGAGATTTCCTAGTCATTAGAAGAAATTTTTCCAAAACAAAAGAGGAGATATTTGTAGTTTCAAATAAACATTACCAACATAATTTCGAGGACTAATTTAAAGCTTAATGACGGTATCAGTCTTCTCTCACTCTTTCTCTCCCTCCTTCCCTCTCTCCCCACTTCTCTATCTCATTCTGATTCATTTTCTATATACATTTTTATCTACAAATCTACATTTGCCACATTAGCAATAATATAAGTGCTGCTACTTTTATTACTCTCCATATCAATTTAGCATGGGGGAGGACATTATGACATTAGGGACACTGGTATCAGGCCATCCCCATTTGAATATTAGCAGTGCATCCTTGAGCAAACTGCATTTACTTTCTAATCCTATTTGTTTATGTCAGGTAAGGTCTAAAAGTACTTATCCTTACAGGGTTCCTGAAAAAGTTAAATAAGACAACTTTTATAAATCTTTACCTTTAGTACTGGGTACTCAGAATATAATGCATGTAAATGATCAAAATCAAATAAAATTGCCATACATGAAAGTAGAGCTAAAGGAGAAAATAAGCCATATATGTTGAAATAATGCTAATGCGGTCATGTAAAATTATAAAATCTTCCTAAGAATGAGAGTAAGCAACATTTTGCTCTTAATTTGAAATCCATGTTAGTAAATGAGATTACTTTATAACCAATCTCTATTTATGAGGGAATTCTTTAAATCTTAGGTAACTAAAAAAAAAGAAAATTAATATAAATTGAGTCTTTAAAATGTCTTAATTGTATTAGATTTGGTTTTTTTTCCATTTGCTTTCTAATATAGGGGAAAAAATTGCAGAGTAGGAATTGTAGCATGGAACATGTTTATGAGGCAAAACAAGATATAAACATAACACAATCAAAAAATTATGAGCAAGGTGTTATAATCCAATAAAATTTTAATCTGTATATGACATATACAGATATGTATATGTCTAATATACATATATAATAAAACCTTGTATAATAACAACTTCCATTTAGACTTATACCAGAAGTAAGTGATGGAAAAACTATATGTACTCGGCCACTACATATTGGTCAGGGGAAACATTCAAGAGCAAGAAGTAACACTCATAAATATCTATGCAACAAACATAGAATCACCCAACTATGTAAGACAAATCTTAATGGACATGAAAAAATTAATGTCTAAGAACACAATCTTAACAGGAGACCTTAACACACCCTTATCTCAAAACATAGGTCAACCAGACAAAAAATTAGCAAGGAAGTAGCAGAACTGAACCAGAGCTTGGAACAAATGGACCTGGTGGACATATACAGAGTGTTCCACCCAACCACAGCTGAATACACATTTTTTTCAGCTGCACACAGGTCATTTTCCAAAATAGACCACATACTAGTACAGAGGTCATGCCTAAATATATGCAAAAAAAACAGAAATTATCCCATGCATACTATCTGACCACAATGCAATGAAACTGGAAATAAATGACAAAAGAAACCAGAAAAACCCACTAAATTCATGGAAACTAAACAACACCCTACTCAGCAATCAATGGGTCACAGAAGAAATTCAACAAGAAATTCAACAATATCTACAATTCAATGAAAATTCAAGCAGTACTTACTGGAATTTATGGGATGTGATGAAAGCAGTTCTTAGAGGGAAAATCATAGCTATGAACTCACACATTAGGAAAACAGAATGGGAACAAATTAACACCCTAATGTTGCACTTCTGACAACTAGAAAAAGAAGAGCAAACAAAACCCAGAGTGCAGACGGGAAGATATCATAAAGATTAGAGCAGAAATTAATTCAATTGAGATGAAGAAAACAGTTCAAAAAATCCACAAATCAAAAAGTCAGTTCTTTGAAAAACTAAATAAAGTTGATAACCCTCTAGCCAACCTCATCAAAAAGAGGCAAAAGAAAACTCAAGTACAAGCAATAAGAAATGAAAAGGGTAAAATCACCACAGACCCAGCAGAAATTCAGAAGATTATGAATAATTACTTTGAGAATCTTTATGCTCACAGAATAGAAGACACAGAAGAAATGGACAGATTCCTCGAAAGGTACAAATTACCAAAACTGAATCAATAAGCCAATAACAGCCAATGAAACACAAAACATAATAAAAGGCCTACCAACAAAAAAAGTCCAGTTCCTGATGGATTCACAGCTGAATTCTACAAGAAATTTATAGAAGATATAATCCCCACACTCCAAAAACTCTTCAATGAACTTGAAAAGGAAACAGTTCTCCCAAAATCATTTCTGGAGGCAAGTATAATACTCATTCCAAAACCAGGGAATGACACAACCAAAAAGGAGAACTACAGGCCAATCTCCCTCATGAACATAGATGCAAAAATACTCAACAAAATCCTGGCTAATAGAATACAGTAAATCATCAAGGAGACCATACACCACGACCAGGTAGTATCACTCCAGGGATGCAAGGATGGTTCAATATTCGAAAATCTATAAATGTAATACACTATATTAATAGACTGAAATCTAAAAACCACATGATCATCTCAATTGATGCAGAGAAAGCCTTTGACAAAGTCCAACACTCATTCATGCTCAAGGTCCTACAGAAAATTGGAATAGATGAACTCTATATTAATTCCAAAAAAGCCATCTATGACAACCCAAAAGCTCATATAATCCTAAATGGGGAAAAACTGAAATCTTTTACTCTTAAATCAGGTACAAGACAAGGATGTCCTCTATCACCCCTCCTATTCAATATAGTCTTGGAATCCTTAGCAACACCCATTAGAAGAGAAGGAGAAATAAAGGGAATAAGAACAGGTAAAGAAGAAGTTAAAATATCACTATTTGCAAATGACATGATACTTTACTTGGAAGACCCCAAAAATTCCACCAAGAAACTACTAAAACTGATATGGAAATTCAGTAAAATACTCAAAAGTCAATAGCATTCCTCTACACTGATAACAAGCACACTGAAAGAGAAACAATAGAAACAATACCCTTTACAATAGCACCGCACAAAATGAAATACCTTGGAATTCACTTAACCAAGAAAGTCAATGATCTTTTCACGGAAAATCACAACACCCTAAGAAAAGAGATTATAGAAGATTTCAGAAAATGGAAAGATATTCCATGCTTCTGGATAGGAAGAACCAACATCGTGAAGATGGCCATACTCCCAAAATTGCTGTACAGATGTAATGCAATCTTTATCAAACTTCCACCAACATACCTCCCAGACCTAGAGAAATCATTCCTAAAATTTATTTGGAACCACAAACGATCTAGAATAGCAAAAGCAATCTTGGTCAATAAAGATAAGGCAGGAGGCATCACAATTCCTGACTTGAAATTATACGAAAAAGCCACTGTGATAAAATCCATATGGTATTGGCAACAAAATAGACCTGAGGATCAGTGGAATAGATTAGAAGATACAGAGGCATCTACAATCACACTCAGCCATCTGATCTTTGACAAAGGGGCTAAACAAGCTCATTGGAAGAAAGATAGCCTCTTTAACAAATGGTGCTGGAAAATATGGCTTTCTACATGCTGAAAACTAAAACTTGACCCAGCTCTATCACCATGCACTAAGGTAAAGTCAAAATGGATTAAAGATCTAAACATTAAAACAGAAACACTCAATCTCCTGGAAGAGAAAGTAGGAGGAAACCTTGAAGACCTAGGGGTAGGTAAAGAGTTCAAAAACAAACATATATTCACACGGGAAACACTTGAAAGAATCAACAACTGGGATCAACTCTTCTTAAGAAGCTTCTGCATGTCAAAAGAAATTGTCAACAGAGTGAAAAGACAACCCACAAATTTTGAAAAAATCCTAACTAATAAGCAATCAGACAGAGGTCTGCTGTCTAGAATATATAAAGAACTAAGATATAACGGGGCCCCCAAATTTAAAGACCCAATTCAGAAATGGGCATCTGAGATGAATACACACTTCTCAGAGGACGAAATTAAAGAAGCGAACAAATATATGAAAAAATGTTCCACATCGCTAGTCATTCATGAAATGCAAATAAAAACAACACTAAAATACCACCTCACTCCAGAAAGAATGGCTATCATAAGGAAATCAACCAACAACAAATGTTGGAGAGGTTGTGGAGAAAAGGGAACACTTCTCCACTGCTGGTGGGAATGTAGACTGGTACAACCATTGTGGAGGTCAGTGTGGAGACTCCTCAAAAGAGTAGGACTAGAAATCTCATTCAAACAGGCTATCCCCCTACTGGGAATTTTCCCAAAGGAACTGAAAACATTCTATCATAGTGATATATGTGTACCTATGTGTATAGTAGCACAATGTGTGACAGAAAAATCTTGGAAACAACCAAGATGTCCATCACATGAGGAATGTTTGAAAAAGATGTCGTATTTCAATATAATGGAGTATTACTCAGCTATTAAGAATGATAGGCTTGAAGCATTTGTACTGAACTGGATGCCACTTGAACATATACTCATAAGTGAAATAAACCAGACACACATGTGTAAATATTCTATAGTCTCCCTAGTATAAGAAGCGAAAAGCAGAAATACAAATGGAAATGTACAACAACAACTAAAATCAATTGAGTCAGATAAGGCAAAGTGAATGGCATATGCTGCAGGATACTAATCTGCTTTTCTTCTCGATCAAAATTGGAGAAATAGAAGAGCCACAAAGCCAGCCAACATTTTGGCCCTAGCCTTTCAAGGTCAGCAAAGACTCAGGACATAGGAGAACCTGTACTGCAACATCATTAAACTCAGTTGAGCTCCAAATTTTCTGAACATGGAGCCATGGAGGAAAGAGATCAAAGTTTTATAGTGTGCCTGGGGAGAGTCACATGGAGAGAAAACTTTCTCTCAGGCTCTCATAGAATGCGTCTCAATGTATTAATTTATCAAGCATTGGCCGTGACTCATCCAAATGGATGACACAGACAAATGATCTACAGAATGAGGTACAGGACTACAAGATAAACCATGAGGGGACTTCACTGACCACATAAGAAACATAAAGTACATGTATTGGTATATAGGTCTTGCTCTATCTAGGTCTTGACCATCCAGCGGAAAAGTATAAAAATGAAGTATACACCGCGGGGCCATAATAATAAGTTGATCTGTAAATAGCTATGGTAGACACCTTCTTTGGATAATTCACTATTGTTGTGGAATGCTGGACTGTGTTGGACTGTGTTGTCGAGTTCAAGCACCTAAGTTAGTTGAATGACAATGGAGTGCCCATCTTTGTCAGGTGTAGACAAAGGAAGGGGTATAGAAAGGAAGAATCATGATTTGTGTTTATGGACAGTACAGTTGGGATAGATAATGCCGTGCTTCTACATAATTCTATGAGAGGCAAGATTTGCATTAATGGTGATTAGACAGGATATTATGTCGACTTCTAGTACTATCGACCACCACTAGGAAAATAACAAGGCAGAAAGTATTAATTATTGAATCTTTGATGTAATTCAGGTATAAAAAATAAGATATGAAAACAGCTGCACTCTCTTAATTTACTGATAAGAGACTTACAGTATAATAATGTCTGTAAGTATAATATCATGTAGGCACCTTCTATGATACCAAAACATTATGAAAACAGTTTGCAATGTATTAATTTATCAAATCTGTCTTGTCAAGGTATCTTAAAACTGTCTCATTGATATTTGTACTTCAATAAAACAAAAATAAAAAAATAAAATAAAACTAAACAAAAAAACCATACATACTCTATAAGTACATTTTAGCTTAAAAAAACTATAAATATCTATATTGAAGGAATTTAGAACAGAAAGTGTTAATCTCTAATCTAAAGTTTAACTTACCATCAGTCAGTAAAATTAGACAGGATAAAATTAGAAAGATGAGAATTCATCCACACAAGTAGCAAGAGCCATGAGACTCTCAATCTTGGAATAAAAATCTGAGAGCATCCAAAAACTTAATTACAGTGAACACGAGTGTAAATCTGGGGACACGTAACAAAATTACAATTCTAGCTAAATTGCAGCTTAATAATTATGTAGGGTCCTCTCTGAAGAAATTGCACCACCATAAAAGGAATGCACTTCACAGTACAAAATTGTATATCAAAGGAACAAAATTCCAGCACCATTCTGAGAGCATCGCCTGATTATCCCAGGAGAGTGTCCCCTCTCTGTGTCAGCTTCAGATCTGTAATGAGGAAACCTGAGTCAGATCAATAGAGATTCATGGCACTTGTCAGGCTCATAACCTAGGCCCACCTCTCACGGTACCATTATGGGTGTAATGAGGTTTCCCAGGAGTGCATAATAGCTGCCTGCTGCTCCTAGGAGCTCCAAGGCCTGGGCAACTTCAGGCTCTCCTTTCAAACCACCATTCTAAAGGCAGCCTCTCCCTCTGATGTCCCTGCTTTCAATGTAATTCCCTCAACCTATGTTTCTTCCATTGCACCTAACCCTCCAAATTTTTGCTCTAGTTATCTCTCCTTTCCAGTTTTATCCCTGGTAGTATCTTGCTGATTTTTGTCCAAAAATTAACCATATCTGAATTATCAAGTTAAACCTGTACAACATCATTACCTAATGATGCCCTCTAACTCGCATAACATCTCTGTGTCCAAGCTATTTTTCCAGAATTTAATATATAATATCTGCTGTTACTTTCTGAACATATACAATAATTATCTAAGATAATGACAGCAGCTTGGCCTACCTTCAAATTATATCCACATGGATAATGCTAGACTGGAAAGAGAATGGGAAAATATAATTTCAGGAATCCAGACATCTTCTATTTAGATTTGGTGTCAAAATACCAGTTTCTAATAAAAGCAAGAAGTTCCTTAGAGAAATCCTTGATTCTAGATTTCCCTTGTATAGGAATATTAAGAGAAAATGATTTCTACTATTATCTTGTCATAGCAAAAAACAAGTAAATATTTAAAGACTATTAAAGTTGTGTCAAAGAATATAAGACCCAAATTAAATAATATACTCAGGACAAAAAGTGTTAATCTCCAATCTAAAGTTTAAATTACCACCAGAGGGAATAAAATAAAAGCTAGCATTCAAAATATGAAATTCATAATATATTGAATCTAATAAGTATGAGCTAAGTGAAACAGCAGGAAAATATGAACAATGAGCAGAGTCAGCCCACAGAAATAGTCATAAATGACAGAGATGACTAAAGTGACCAACAGTCACTTAAATATGCTCCATATGTTCAAGAAGATAGAGAGAAGCTGGCACATGGTGAAGAAATAAACAGAAAATATGAAATACACTCAAATGGAAAATCTCTAAAATGAAAATTATGCTAGAAGGGACTGATAGCATACTAGATATTACTGTAGACTAGTAAATTTAAAACTGCAGTGATAGAAATGACCCAAAATAGAGGAAAGAAAAGAGAAGGTAGGGAACAAAACCAGAGACCGTAAAACAGGCATAATTAATACATGAAATAACTCCCCATGCGAAAACTGATAATTATGTACTATAAATATGTACTAATAAAAATAACAATTAAAAAGTGTGTTCTACGAAGAAGACAAATTTGATAAACCTATACCACGTTAAGTGAGGAAATAAAGAAATTAATTATTAGTAAAAAAAGGACATTAGTACAACTTCAAAGATAATATATTATGAGAAAACTATAAGTGCTAAGACTTGGGTGAAATTATCAAGTTCTTTGACAAATATAAATTATCAATTGATATAAGAGGAAATAAAAATTCTAATAAGCTTATGTCCATTAATTCATCTATATATTCATCTCAATAGATATATGAAATTCATTTGTCAAAAGTCAGTATCCCTTTATGAAAATAATTTGCAAGCTAGGAGTAAAGTTAACTGTTCTCAAACTGCTAAATATCATATCATGTAAAACCCTACAGCTAATATATTTAATGGTTAAAGACTGAATTACTTTTTCCTGACTTCAGAAACAAGGCTTTCACCACTCTTACTTAGCATTATGCTGGAGTTTAAAGCAAGTGAATTTGGAAAGAAAATGAATTAAAGACACACAGATTGGGAGACATGTAAGTGTTTTAATTTATAAATGACAGTCATCCATATAAAAATTACAAGGAGTTTAACCCCATCCAAACATGCTAGTAAAATACAATTTTGAAAGTCACAAGATTCAAGATGAATAATCAAAGATTAATTGTATTTATATTTTCTAACAAAAAATTAGAAGTTAATTTTTTCTTAAAAATTTCATTTGCAAGGGGCTGGGAGATGGTTCAGTGGAATAAGTGCTTTTCTGACAAGCCCACGGGCCTGAGTTCAATCCCCAGTTCCATAAAAAAAAAATCATTTGCAATAAGCATCAAAATATAAAAAATTTAAGTAAACAAAAATGCATGCAAGACTTATGCACTGAAAATAGTCCTTGCTGAGTGAAATTAAGACTTAAATAAATGGATATCTATACAATATTTTATAAGACTTTATAGCATTCAGTTGTAAGTTTCCTGAATTCTTCAATCAAAAGTGTAGTACAATTTTTTTTCACAGAATCTACAAGTTGGTTTTAAACTTAATAAGGAGGTAGCACAGCTGTCTGTCCCTCCAGCTCCAGAGCCCTGAAAGCTGGGTCACCATGGACAGTCCTTCTGGTCACTATAGATACCCTGGTAATGAGGGACAGCTTTGTCGGCTTCAAGTTGTCTGCTCAAATCAGAGTGGGAGGGCACCCTGCATGGGATGCTGTCTCCACAATGGGGACAAGCCTGAGGGTAAGGACTCTGAAGCACACCGTGAGCAGCAAATAGGACTACCAGAAGACTGCAGCTCTTTGACCAACCTCAAGTTATCTCACCAGCACATGCTCACTCCAGATGGCTTCCAAGTCCAGCCATCTTTAACCTTCTACCATTAGCCAGGCTCTGGTCCTGCAAAGAACCCTGAGCACAGAAGGTTGTTCCTATAAGCTCTGATGTTTCTGACAAAGAGAGGGAGGAAGAGGAGGAAGAAGTGGAGAACGTGGAGGTATACGCCATCCTGCCTGCTAAAAAGCAGGGAGCCAGGTCCTAGACCGCAGCTGCCTGCTGCATGAGGCATGAACCATGTTCCTAGACAAGTTCTAAGAGTTTCAAATGTTTTCTTCTCCATTGAACGGGTCTGGCCTTAGCTCAGTTGTTTAAGCACCTGCTCATGCAAAGGCAGTCAGGAGCAGGATACTACAGTTCGGTCCCCAGCTCCACCTGCATTATCAGACCTGCCCTTCAGGCAGCCTGAGCCACCAAAATAAAAAATCCTGAAAGGAATTTAAAGGCTATATTTCAGATAAAGATTGAAACAAAGTGGTATGAGGGCTTTTTGCAATTAATAAAACAAAATACGAAGTAAAAGCTTCTAGAATAGTCAAAAAAATTTTGTCTAAAAAAGTTTTGTGTAAACTAAGAATATAAAAACTACCTGATGTCAACAGTTGATTTAAAACTATGGTAATCAAGACAGTGTGTTATTAGCACAAGGTAAAATAGAGATCAACAGAACAAAATAGCAACCAGAGTAGGTTTATATACATCTACTCAGCTGGTTTTTAAAAAAAGATAATTAAGTGGAGGCAAGAAAGTCTTTTCAACAAAAAGTAGCACTGGAAAGCAACATAAAAATACAAGGTGAATCTCAAGCTTTAGCTCAGCACCATCTACAAAAATTTATTCAAAATGGATCTGCATGCAAAAGCTAAACACATAAAACTTATAAAACAGAACTAAAGCTTTCTGTTCTTCCATATAGACTTCTAAGAAAATGAAAATGCAAGATATCAACTAGAAGAAATTGTTTTCAAGCTTCATCTCTGATAAAGGATTTTTATTCAAAATATGCCTAAAATTCAGTCCAATTCAAAAATAAGATTAAAAATCATTCAAGTTCAACAATAGAAATCAAAGGTTAGCATTACAATTAACAAAAGATTTGAGCAGATGCATCAACAAGGAGATACACAAAGTAGAAATAAGGTACTTAAAAATCATTATTCCTTAGCAAAATGCAAATCATATTTACAGTAGGATGTAACTTCACATACAGGAGAATGACTAAAATTAAAGCATTTTTCCAACAACTTACTCAATCTTTAATATTTCATCACAAAATCAAGAGATGTAAACATTGTTCTTGACACTTGCTTTACAGATCCAGGTATTGTTCATTACAGATATAAATCCTGATGATGCAAAAGGAGTAATCAGCATAAATACAGCATGAGTAAGGAAAGTTCAGATTCAAAGATTTACACTGCTGCTCTGATCACCTCAGCTTACTTAAAGAAAATGTACTTTGGTTTTAGATGCTTGAAGAAAATATCCCAAGACCTGTGGTAATTGCTGTGTGTAGAAAGAACATGTACACTTGATCATGTCTAATACAGGAATATTTTACTCCCATTTTTTTTTGCAGGACCAGAGATTGAACTCAGGCCCTTGAGCTTGTCAAGGAAGTGCTTATTCTACTGAGCCATCTCCCTGGCCCCTTAGTGCCATTTTCTGAGTTAGCTTTTATTTTCACCTAAATGTCATTTAGATAGACTAAAAATTTAACTCTGCTCATTCTGAGGGGAAAATATATGAATCTTTAAGGCTCCTTGAAATAAAATTCTAATTCAGTAAGAATGTAAATTATTTGTTCAACATTCTCAATATGAAGACAATGTTTTGGATTTTCTAAGGCTGCAATGTTGGTTTCTGCTCTTCACAGTTGATGTATCTATCTGTATTGCCTGTGGCTGACCCCAGTCTGGATTTGTTTGGTTTAATTTGGTTCAAATTAGCAAAGGACGAGTTAATGGGGCCTAAGCACTGCAGGTGGAGCTTGTGTTAAAATTAAAGTGTTGTCCTGCACATGGAGCAAGTAAACTCCTTCAGGATTGGAGGTGACAATGTAAAGTAACTCATTATCCACTCAGAAAAGAGCACAGTACTTTCTTTAAAAACTATACATACAATAATTACCAAACTCATGAATCCCAATAATAGCCAAAGAAAAGAAAACTATGTGCTAATAATAAACACCTTGTTTTAAAAAATGCATTACTTTAAGAGACCTACCTGTCTCTTAAAATAAATGGGAAGGGGAATGAGGATGGTGAAGTTGGCTAGAGCTCAGCCATGGCTCGTGGTCCCAAGAAGCATCTGAAGCAAGTAGCAGCTCCAAAGCATTGGATGCCAGATAACTGACCAGTGTGCTTGCTCCTCATCCTTCCACCAGTGCCTATAATCTGAAAGCCTGTCTGCCTCTCATCATCTTCCTATGGAACAGACTCAAGTGTGCTCTGGCAGGAGATGAAATAAAGATTTGCGTGCAGCGCGTCATTAAGATCAATTGCCAAGTCCAAACTGATATAACCTATCCTGCTGGTTTTATGGATGTCATCAGCACCGACCAGACAGGAGAGCATTTCTGTCTGATCTAGACACCAAGGGTCATTTTGCTGTTCATCAGCCTACACCTGAGGAAGCCAAGTACAAGTTGTGCAAAATGAGGAAGAGCTTTGTGGGCATGAAAGGCATCCCTCATCTGCTGACCTATGATGCTCACACAATTCACTACTCTTACCCCCTCGTCTAGGTCAATGACACCATCCAGATTGATTTGGCATTGGGCAAGATCACCAGTTTCATCAAGTTCGACACTGGTACCCTGTGTATGGTGGTGCTAACTTGGCAAAAATTGGTGTGATCACCAATAGAGAGAAGCACCCTGGCTCTTTTGAAGTGGTTCATGTGAAAGATGCCAACAGCTTTTCCACCTGGCTCTCCAACACCTTCATCATCAGTAAAGGCAGCAAGTCATGAATTCCTCTTCCATGAGGAAAAGGAATCCACCATCATTACTGAAAAGAGAGATAACAGGCTAGCAGCCAAACCAAGCAGTGGGTGAAATGGTCTCTAATGACGTGTTACAGAGGTCCTTGTTTAATTAAAAATGACAGATCATGAAAAAGTAAAATAAAATAAATGGGCAGAGGTCTTTATATAGACAATGGTATTTAAAAATTTGTACAAAAAAGCTTAATTATGAAATGAATTCATATGTGATAATTGTTTCAGAATAATCAAAGGCATGAAAATCAATGGAAAAATTGCCCGTGGGTTTAATGTTTCAAGTGAGTGAGATATGCACGGAGATTAGTATTATTTTCTAGTTCTGTATTTTTTTAAAAATAAGACTCCAGGACAGAAATTTATAAATTATTTCCTCTTTGAGCTGTGAACCAAAAGAATGCCAGTGAGTGTGTCCTCGATCTCTGCCTAGCAAATGCCAAGAGCTATGAATGCTGAAAAAGCATGACTTTGCATCCTCCTGGGAAATTAGAAGGTAGACACAGAAAAGACATCTGAGACTTAAATGTTTGGAAAATTATGTCCATTCCCCCTCAGTTTCTACCTTTACTCGATAATCGTGGCAGCCACATTTACTAGAGAAAGTCTTAAGAGGGATGTGCTAACAGTGCATCACCTGTGGGTGCTCTCACATGAAAAGGTTTTGGCCGGTGCTTTTCATAAGATAGGAGTTAATGTAAATAAACTCAAGGTTAAAAATAAGACTCCAGGACACTTTGCCCAAGGTTTGAGCACTCATGACTAAAACTACCACAGATGGCAAGAACAGCTAGAAACAGAAGGCCAACAAAGCCCTTTCATCCTGGTATTTGAAATAAAGCTTACTCTCAAATAACTTCTTAACTGGTCTGCTCCCAAAGTACTTCATTGGATCAGTTTATAATTAGGCAATATAATTAGATACTTCAAAGATTTATCATAATTATCATTTATTTTCTTATTATTGTTAAATGAATGCAAGTTTATATAAAATTATGCACATGCTGGTTGATACACATTCAACCTTCATTAGCTCTTTGTAATTAGTATATTATACATAGAAAATTCTTTCATATATATAAATATATATAAAATTCTTTCATATATATATATTGTGCACTAAAGGGGGAAGAGAATAGCACTAGCTGTTTTCCTAGGAGATCTAAAATTAAGTTGCACTTCCACCAAATGTATCAGCTAAGAGTCACCTCCACTTGGGTAACTCTGACTTTGTATTGTCCAAATACAAATTTGCTCTCAGAAGCAAAGACTAGATTTGGATCACTTAGGTTATGATTTGCAAAATAGATACTTAGTATTTTAAACACTTAGCAATTATTGCAGAGGTGTAATGATAGCCTGGCAATCTAGGCAACTTCCTGGCAAGCTCAAGAACCCAGATTCAATCCCTGATATCACACGCTATGCCAGCCCCAGAAGCCCTGCTCACTGTGCTGGCCACCAGAATCCAGTGTGGTGGTGATGCCTGTAATCCCAGCTCTTGGGAGGTTGAGACAGGAGGATAACTATGAGTCTGAGCTGTGAAGTGAGATACTATACCAAATAAACAAATACATAAATAACTTTTTAAAATACAATTACTACATTCTCAAATTCTTAGGATGAGTTATTCATTTATTTAGGACATCATGATACTTCAGGCTATTTTATTATCCACCAATATCTTTTTTTTTTCAGAACTAGGGATTGAACTCAGGTCCTTGCACTTGCCAGGGAAGTGCTTATTCTACTGAGCCATCTCCCTAGCCCCTCTCTTTAAATAGAGAATAGCTGTGGAGATAACTCAGTAGAATAAGCACTTGCCTGGCAAGCACAAGGGCCTGAGTTCAACCTCTGGTTCCACAAAAGAACAAAGAAAAAATAAATAAAACAGTATGCTAAACTGTGAGCATAAAATATGGGCCACATACTGGTTTGAAGAAGACAAGAATAATGGAATCTAATAAAGACTAATAATTTTTAATATCTGGATTTATTAACCATGCATTCTATGGTCCCATTGTTATACAAAATTAAGATTTGCTTATCTAAAAAAGAGAGCTTGATTAAAAAAGATTCCCATGTCAGTGTGACATACAATATTTTTAAATTATATTCAGGTTTTTCAAGAAATGAAATTCCTGACCAGCCATGTCTATTAACAGTAAGCCCTTAATCTCTTCAGTATTTTTAGCTTGCTTTAGAGCTTACAACCAAGCATTGCTTGATTTTAGTTCAGGTTTGTGATTACCCTTTTCATGGACTGGGAGTACTGAAGCCATCCTCCATGTTCATAGCATGCCATAGCTCAATGATAAAGCTTTCAATTCAATCTTATTGTTCAAAAAGCAATATTCTTCTGAAAAAATAACAAGACAACTTATATGATTCTGTCTTTTGCCTTCATCCTGTCTACTGTCTGCCTCAGAAGATTTAACGTTGAAACAGCTAGACAACTTCATGCACCTCCATACTCTGTTCTTACAAATCTGACCTTTTCAGTGCAACTGTTCAGGTGCCACATGACCTTTAATATGCAGTAAATTTTCCCATCTTGAAAGCTCCTACAGAAGTCTTTCCTGACACCTTTACTTACACATTGTTAATATATAATATGGAAGACTGTGAATGCCCTTGAAATCTAGCTGACAGGAAATATTGGTTTATAAATAAAACTGGCCATGCTCATTTTATTTTCCTTTATGTGAAATTTACTTTAATAGGAAGTAGTCCTGCTCAGTAAAATTCTAAGAAGAAAATGTACAAAGTTCTATGGTCTAATGAAGGTATTTTACATGTGTCATAATCCACAAAAAGAGGAAAAAAATGTAATAGAGATCACTCAATCAAGTGATCAACCAAGAAGTTCTCTCCAAAGTCATAGTCTATGCCTGTCTTGCTTACATTTCTCTTGTTGCTGAGACAAAATACCCAACACCCAAAATTAACTGAGGAAGTGTTTAGCTCCCTTAAAGTTTTGTAAAGGTTTCAGTCCATATCAGCCGGCTCCAAGGCTGGGTGGTATAACAGAAGGGTGACAGTTCATGGCAATGAAAGATAGCAAAAGCAACCAGAGCAAAAATGGAGGACCGGGCCTCTTTCCCTCCCTCATATTACATGCAGGCTCCCCACCCTAGAGTGGGCAGGTGCAGTACTCCCACCACCATTCCCAGCACTAGACAATGAACCAATCACAAACTCTAGATTCAATCGCTTTCAAAATCCTACCCCCATAACCACATGGAGTTTTAGGGGACATATGGATACAAACTGTAACATTCTGCCCCTGGCCCCAAAAAACTCATGCACATCCCTTTAAACAAAAGGCATTTAGTCCATCTCTAGCAGTTGTCAAAGTCCTAACAGGTTCAGCACTGTTGAAAAGCCCAAGTCCCAAGTCTCCTCTGAGATATAAGGAAACTCTTACCAGTGAGTGCCTATAAATAAAAAGAAAATTAAATACTTCTAACATCAATGGCACAAGATAGACATTTCCATTTCAAAAGTTACAAAGACGGGGAAACAAAGCCTTAGGATCAAAGCAAGTTCAAACTCCAGGAGGGCAAACATTAAGTCCCATAGTTCCATTTGGAACATCTGGAGCAATCTGTGACAAGTAGTGATCTCCAAAGGGCACAGATGGCTCGGAACCCACTGTGCTTCAGGTGGTTGTAGCTCCCACAGCATCACTCTTAGGCCCACTCTGCTCTCTCCTTGCAAGTTTCCTCAGACCTTCCCTAGGGTCTCTCCTGGATCTTTGGCTTTGTTCTCCCATGCCTCTCAGGGGCAAGCTGCCTAGGGTCCCAGGCCTCCTTCTGAAACCTTTGTAACCTAAGAACTCTTTCATCCTGCATGCACCTAAGAGCAGTGTCACAGTAACAGTGCCAAGGTCTGCTTCCGGCTGGCACAGTAGTCAGGCTTTTTTCCCTCTTGGCTGTAGAGATCGAATATGTGGGTCCCTGAGCACTCTGTATCCAGTTCTGAGGAACAAATTCTCTATGCTACCACCATTCTGGCACACATTCTAGCTGCCAATTGATGCAAAATTCCTCATTAAGCTGGAACAGACATCCACTTCCAACATAACAATGAAGAGGTTAAAGGCCAGCTCCCTACCATCACCAGGCTGGGGATTGAACTGAGGGCCTTATTGTGTTAAACAAAAGCTCTATCACTGAGCTACAGTGGTAGCCCAGGTCCCCAAAAGGAATTCAATGAAGCATTTGTTGCTGGAGAAGGAGGGCAGTAAGTAAACCACCCCACCCATGGTGAGCTCCTCCATGGTCCTCCTTAGCTGAAGAGAAATGCTTCACTCCAGATCACACCCTTGCCCTAGCAGCTTGCATCCCCAGTAACTGAGAAAGGCATGGATATGAAGGTCAGCACATTCTGTCCCAAAATAAACAATGCTGCTTCCTCCATTTCCTTCATAAGTATTTATTCCTAACAAACATTTTACACTCAAATGCCATCTCAGCATCTGCTTCCAAAGACTCTGAAAAGACAGTGACATAAACTCTATATATGACAGCTGAATTGTCCAATATGCTACACAAACTCAACGTTTTTACAAATTGCAGCCCAAAAAGTCATTTCCAATGTCACAACTTAGTTCAAGTTTTATTATTTTTCTTTTTTAATTCCTTTATTTATTACAGTGTCTCGCTACACATCACGGATTCTTTGTTTGTGGGGGGTGGGGGGTGAGCTCAGCCAGCCCTGGGGGGCGGGGCTGGCATGTGGTGCTGGGGCTCGAACCACGGTCCCTGAGAGGCACTCTAGACCGCTGAGCTATCTTGCCAGCCCCTAGATCAAATTTTTTTTGTGAAGAAAGGTAGAAAGTAATCCATTTTATAAAATTTCTTACTCCTTTAGACATCCTCGTTTGAGTTTCAATTTTGTACAGAAGCCCTCAATTCTTCTTTGATTCCTTAAAATTATTTTAAAGATTTTTCAATATGGAGAGAGTTATTTTAAAGATTTTTCAGTATACCAGTTTCTCTCCATCAACCAGTCCAGTCCATTTTCTTCTCCTGAGCTTTATCTAAGATAAAGGCTTTGAATGAATTATGCTTTAAAGCATAGCTATATACTTTAACTAAGGGACACTGTAATACGGTGTTACTGCCTAATAGATATATTAAGCTTGCTCATCATTAAATTGAAAAATGTATTATTATGAAGCCATTCAGGGGGAAAAAATGTGTTTTTTGTGTCTATGAATCAAAATCTGTGCTTATCCTAAGCAATTTACTTGCTTTTATCTCACAAATAATGTAAAAATAACATTAAAAAGTATGTTGCTCTTCTGGGAAAATACCTGAAAAGTTTGAATGGGACCTCCAGTCCCAGTGTTTTAAGAGATCTCCACAGTGATTTCCACAGCGACTGCACCAGTTTACTCTCCCACCAACAGTGGAAAGGGATTGCATTTTTCCCATAGGCCCACCAGCATTTGTTATCAGTTGATTTTTCAATGATAGCCATTCCTTCTTGGATGAGATGGAATCTCAGCATGGTCTAAATTTGCACCTCTTGATCAATGATGTTGAACATTTTTTCATGTATTTATGTGCCATTTGAATCACTTCATCTGAGATGTGCATATTTATCTCAGAATTAAAAACATCATAGCAAAGTGACATATGTATATCCATGCTTATAGCAGCACAATTTGTAATAGCTAAATCTTGGAAACAACTTAGATGTCCATCAACAGAGCAATGGATTGAAAAACTATATTTTAATATAGTAGAGTAATACTCATCCATGAAAAAGGATAAACTGGAGACTTTTATAGGCAAATGGATATAACTCTTAAGTGAAATAAATGAAATCCTTATGTGCAAACATCTATTGTCTCACCAATGTGAGAAGTTGAACAATAAAATAGGATCTAAAATGCACAAAAGCTATTGTGAAATGGGAAAAAAACTACAAAAGTAAACACCAACTGAGATGGGGGAAAAGGGGAAGAAAGAAAGGGAAAAAGAAAAAATATACATATACACAAGACAGTTAAGATGGTTTTATCACCAACTTCTCTTAGTTCCTCAAAAAGAATGTTTTGTGCTAATATTACCTAGACAAAATATCACGTCTATATCTTGTACTCTGATTAACTACTACAATAACATTATAAAATATATCAGCTATTGTAACCATGCTACTAAACTGTTTCAAAATTGTCTCATTATCTTTCTTCTCTTTAAAATAAAATTTAAAAACAAAGAATTTTGTGTAGGCCTGGAGAGATAACTTAGCGAACTAAGCATCTGTTTAGGCAAGCTCAGGGACAGGGATTCTATCCCCGGCCCCACGTGCCACACAAGCTCCGCCCCCAGGGGCATGGAGGCAGCCACAGAGACTGGGTGTGGTGATGCACACCTGCAATCCCAGTGCTGGCGAGGCTGAAAACAGGAGGATTTCTGGGAGTCTGAGCTGTGTAATGAGACTTTGCTCAAAATGCATTTAAAAGGAAAAAAAAAAAAAAAAAAGAAGAAGAAGAATGTAATGTAGCATACTAACTGGAGGATGAAGACTGCGTCTCCTAAAGGAATTATTTAAGCTTTCTGTATCTCAGCTTTCTGAGCTGTAAAACGGTATTTATATTTCTCACAAGGAAATATTAAGAACATACATATTATGTGCATCATATTTAAAATGCTTTCAGCATGCAAAAGGCATGACCTGGAAGAGTTTCCTTCTTGAACTGCACTGCTTAAGGTAATAATCTGATTGCAAAGGTGTACATTTTGTACTCTCAACTATTCACTTCCCAATTCCTGGTACATTCATTTCACTTTCACTTTGACTTCTTGTTTCCTTGGTGGAACTGGGGTTTGAACACTTTGGCATTTTTTAAACCTCCTCTATAAAATGTGTAATATTCATCACCTTTTTCATATGTTGCAGTTAATAAATGTGCAATATCTAAAATTGAGATATATATAAACATATAAAAATGATTATAAATAACATTTATTGAATATTGATATATGCTAAGCACTGCGCTAAATGCCTTCCGTATATTAGCTAAATTAACCCTCACAGTAGCATTACTGTTATGTTCTTCATGTCTCTTATGAAGGAATTTAGACCTGGAATAATAGTGAAATCTGAAGTAGGAGTTTATGTTAGAAATCAGGAGTTAGTTTCATATCTATGTTAGGATTTCACCACCTTAATATAACTACTGACAAACTTCCAATAAAATTTGTAAAACTGCATGTGTTCTTTGCCAAACATACACACAAAATACTTATTTACATTTTAATTGTGATATCTTATATAATATTACATTTATTTAATTTTCCATATCAATACTCAATATAGAAATTAAATGGTTATA